>PVJN01031370.1:0-24790 GCA_004026805.1 Lasiurus borealis
TTGGCAAAAAGATGAGAAAAAATGTGGTAAGAACTGGAAGTCAAGCTTATCTCAGGGAAATCTACTGCAAAAATTAGTATAAATTTAATTAACTATTCCAAGTTTAGAGGAAAAGTACTAGCAAATTTCAAACACCTGACTGAAGAATATGTTTAATTAATGGACAATCTCACGATCCCCATTACACAGCTACTTAGAAATCTTAAAAATTTACACAGCCAGTTCAATTAAAATTTAAACTGCCTACCCAGCCACTGTTAGGCACTGGAGTTCAGCTGCAATTCTTATAGGATGACTTGTTGGAATTAAGTGTTTTAGAGCAATTTTCTCTTCAGGTCCTACTTGTAACTGTGCTGTGGCCAAATAAACAGAGCTGAAAGTGCCTGTAAAACAATTTATTAGATTTTTCAATATTTGGTTTTTAAAAATGTTAATAAAACAATGCTAAAATTGATCATAAAACTATTTAGAATTATCATACTCATTAATATTTTAATAACAATGAACACAAAGAGCAGACACATCTGTGAACACAACTTACTTTAATTTTTAATATATTCTTAACTGTACTCAGCTTTTTAGGGGATACTATATTAATTTTTAGGGAACACTATAGTAAATCTGTTTGACTGGGTTAGCATAATCCATTCTTATACTTCTAATAAGTATTTTTCTGTAATACTGTCATTTTAAACTACTTTCTTAAGACCTGGATACTGGTCTGTTAGAAGTAGAAATTATAATAGTGTTAGGGAAAAAAAGCACATAAAAACACCTGGGCTTTTAAATTTAGGATTAAACTAAAGAGAGAAAAAAATTGATGGCCAATTAAACTTTAGAAATACTGAGTTAAAACAAATTGATAGATTTTTTTACTAAAATATTTTCCAGAGCTGTTAATGTGTCCATCATGAACAATCAAAAGGAAACTATTCACACTAAATTTCTCAAACTTATTTAGTAGAAACAGCTATCAATCTGTAAGGACAGTGTTCGTTTCCAGAACAAAGTTTTTGCACACTAAGCTAGTGTTCAAAAAAGATAAGGAAAAAGATGTAAAGATCTTACATCCCAAATTATCTCATCTCATCTTCTAATTTCTCTGCCCCCAGTGACCCAGGCTTTTCTCTTCTGACATTTTTCATTATGAAAAGCAAGCAAGGAAATATATGGGAGATTTTTAATATTTAGGGATTTCTCTACATAATCACCAAAAAACTCCATTATCTTTTTATCCTCTCATCCCCTTCACATCTATCTGGCAAATTCACCTTTCATTAAATCAAAATTATTGTCAATATTTCCTTTGTTAAATTTTTTACTTAATTCTCACCTAAGGTTATAGTTTTAATTGATTCTAGAGAGAGGAAGGGAGAGGGAGAGAGCAAGAAAGAGAAACATCGATCGGTTGCCTCCTGTTCCAGATACATGCCCTGACTAGGGATCAAACCTGTAGCCTGGGTATATGCTCTGACCAGAAACTGAACTTGAGACCCTTCAGTGCATAGGATGATGTTCCAACTAACTGAGCCACATTAGCCAGGGCAACTGTCAGTTTTTCAATGATATTTATGTTAATATTAACCATCCTACAAATATTGTATCACTTTATTTTCATCATTTTGCCATCTAATTTTCATATATGTTTCAATGTACAATTCTACCTAACTGCAATTGAGAAAGAGGATAAAGATTTGGCTTCTTGTATCAAATCTCTCCATCTGAATATTAAATTTTTCACTTTTAGTAATTATAATTAGTATGTTATTTAATATAGCAATGTTTTTAATAGCACAAAAGTTTTATAAAATTAAAATAGGGCTTTTATTTTACTATAAATACTTATTTATTCTGTCATTCTTTCAAGGGAAAAAAGAAAAGTTGCTACCTTTATATTAGTATTAATATCAGGAATATAAATATGGTCTTAATATTTTTTAAAGGAGTATGTTTTTCAATCTATACTAATAAAAGAGAAACATGAAAATTACCGTAACTAGGCTACCAACCAATCAGAGTGAGTATGGAAATTAACCTGAAAATATGGTGGCTACCTCACCCTCCACCGCTCCGGGCCTGTGGGGGTTGGAGAAGTCAGGCACTAGCGCCTGAGACTGGCTGCAGCCCAGGAGACCAAGAAGCCGCCTGCTCCATGATCCCAGGCTGCAGCCAGCCAGAGAAGTCACCCACACTGCATCCTGGGGAAGATGGAGAAGCTGCTAGTTTGTGGTCCAGGCGCCAGCACCTGTGGCTGGCTACAGACTGTTCGACAGAGAAACTACCCAACCCTCAGTAAGGGGCACCAGTACCTGTGACTGGCTTGGCCTGGGAGATGGAGAAGCCACCCACCCTACAGTCTCGGGTGCCAGCACTTGTGGCTGCAACCCAGGCAAAGCCACCTGCCCACCAACCCCTGTGACTGCAGCCGGCCTGGGGACCTATGGCTGCCCAGAGGGAGGGAAGCCAGGATCCCGGGTGTCTGTGGTCGGCGGGAGGAGCGAATCCTGGATCCCGGATGCGGGGACAAGACAGAGGTGGTTAGGGGCAATCAAGCCAGCAGGGGAGCAGTTAGAGGCAATCAAGCAGGCAAACAAGTGGTTAGGAGCCAGCAGTTCTGGATTGTGAGAAGGATGTCTGACTGCCAGTTATCCCTTGAGGGGTCCCAGATTGGAGAGGGTGCAGACCAGGCTGAGGGATACCCTCTCCCCCACCGTCCCTGCCCCCCATGCATGAATTTCATGCACTGGGACACTAGTAAGAAATAATAATGAACATCAAGATTAAAGAAGGAAAACAGAAGAGGAGGAAAAAACTTAAAAAGATAAGCATATCCCAAATTACCTTCTCCAATTTTGTCCTTTATCTTAAATACATTACGGAGCTGTGGTACAGCTTCATAAAGCTTCTCAATGTCTTTTTTAACACCTATCAAGGAAAAAGCAATTTAGAGTTAAGATTAATGTGAGTATATTTTACACTTACTTTTTTGTTTTTTAAAATATGTTTTTATTATTTTCAGAGAAAAGACAGGAGAGGGAGAGAGAGATAGAGAAACATCAATGATGAGAATCATCAATCAGCTGCCTCCTGTACATCCCCTACTGGGGATTGAGCTCACAACTTGGGCATGTGCCCTGACCAAGAATCAAACTGTGACCTCCTGGTTCACGGTCAACACTCAACCACTGAGTCACACCAACTGGGCATACATTTTCTTAATTTAAAAAACTCAAAATTCTAAGACATGAATTAAATTACAAATACCTTATCTAATAAAAGAGTAATATGCAAATTGACCATACCTCCGTACACCCACCAGCCAATCAGAGCAAATATGCAAATTAACCCAACCAAAATGGCTATGGCCACAGAGATAGCAGGAGGGAGGCGTGGGTTGCCTCTGGTGATGGAGGAAGCTAAGTTTTCCGCAAACCCTGGCAGGCCCAGGCCTCTGCTTAAGGCAACAAAGTTTCAATGGCTGTGTAAGCAGAAGGCTTGGCTCCGCTCCAGGCTACAAAGTTTCAATTGTAGAAGATAAATAAATCCCAGATACCAGGACCTCCGCTTGGGTCGCCAGGGGGTGTGGCGAGCTTGCAAACCACCACAGGCCCGTTGCCCAGGTAACCCCACATCCCAAGGGAACCCCCACCCTGATCCAGGATACCCTTCAGGGCAAACCAGCTGGACCCCACCCGTGCAACAGGACTCTATCCTATTTAATAAAAGAGCAAAATGCAGATTGACCACCACTCCAACATATAAGATGACTGCCCCTATGTAGACACAAGATGGCCAGCAGGGGAGAGCAGTTGGCAGGGGCCAGGCCTGCAAGGGAGGGCAGTAAGGGGTGACCAAACTGGCAGAGGAGGGAAGTTGGGGGTGACTGGGCCTGCAGGGAAGGACAGTTGAGGGGTGGGGGAAACTCAGGCCTGCAGGGGAGGGCAGTTAGGGGTGAACAGGCCCACAGGGAAGAGCTGTTAGGGGCAAACAGGCTAACAGGGGAGCAGTTAGGCATCAATCAGGCTGGCAGGGGAGTGGTTAGAGAGTGATCAGCTTGGCAGGCAGAAGCGATTAGGGGCAATCAGGAAGGCAGGTGAGCAGTTGGGAGCCAGCAGTCCTGGATTGTGAGAAGGGGTCCCAGATTGTAGAGGGAGCAGGCTGGGCTGAAGGACACCCTCCTCCCCTGTGCATAAATTTCGTGCACCGGGCCTCTAGTTTAGGTATAATAAGCCTTTAAAATCATAAGAATTAAAACCCCCTCCAGTTGTTGAAAATCACATGCAACTCCATTAAGTTGTTATAGTTTACATATATCTCTTGAACAGACAGACAAAATTGATAAGCCCCAAAATCACACACACAGAATTTCTACTATTCTGGAATTACTACATACTACACTGTCTCTGCCTACAGTACAAAACAATGAAGACACTAAGTTTAAAAAAAAACAATTTTTTCTATGATCACTAGATGGCATGACAAAGATACAATGCAATTTCCTTTGAAACTACTTCCTTCCCCCACAGACAAAATCTTACAGACTTGGGAAAGTTTTGTGTATTGTATATTCACAGTATTGACCCAGAGAGAAAGTCTACTAAGGCTCTGAGGAATGTTAAAAAATATATTTTTAAAATTATCCCATTAACAGTATCCTCTATCCTTTACAGCAGATAAATTGTTACTTTTTAATAAATGAAAGTTCTTTACAAAATATATATGGTTAAAATAAGAGGAGTAATAATACAAAATGAGATAAACTACTAGATAAAAAAGAGAACTACATTCTTGAATAATCAGATTTTATTCCAGTATCTAGGCTTAACCATCAGTTTTAAGTAATCATATTACTCCACGAAGTCTAACAGTTTAAAACATTTCAAACTACTTTCACATGTATTATCTTTTCAGATCTTCACAATAGCACCATGATATTGGCAGGACAGGAATTATTTATTATTCTGACTTTTCATATAAAGAAATCCTATTCAGTAAAGTTACATCATATGTCCAATTTCACAGAGGTATTGCTCATAAGTTTCTAGACCAGTGGTCGGCAAACTGCGGCTTGCGAGCCACATGTGGCTCTTTGGCCCCTTGAGTATGGGCCCCTTGAGTACAGTGCGATTGAAACTTCATGGCCCATGAGCAGAAGTCAGTTTTCAGCTCTCAAAAGAAATTTCAATTGTTGTACTGTTGATACTTGGCTGTGTTGACTAATGAGTTTGCCGACCACAGCTCTAGACTCATTCATTTAATGAACACTGTGTTTTAACAAATGCTCAACAATGGCTATATTTTAAAAAATGAACAAATTTGATGCAGTTCATTCTCTAAGAGCTTAATCTAGTAGAAGAGACATATATTAAAAGCTCAATCTCAACACAAGATAACTGTAATAACAGAGGAATTCATATACAGTGGTACCTCGAGATATGAGTTTAATTCGTTCCATAACCTTGCTCGTATATCAAATTGCTCGTATTTCAAAGCAAATGTCCCCACTGAAATCAATTGAAATGCTGTTAATCCGTTCCAGCCCCCAAAATGCCACCCCAGTTGTTCTTGTTACGTGTTTTTGAATAAGAAAAATGTATTTATAAATGACAAATATTGTATAAAAACATAATGAAAGAGAATGTAAAGGAATAAACTGGTTTTATCCAGTGTATTTACCTATTCGCTACACTCTTAATGCTACCCTTTATCCCTAAACTGAATGTAACTTAACTAATCTTCACTGAACTTAATTACTACTGGTCTTTGCATTTTTGGCCGATTTAAAAAAAATGTGTCCAACGAGGTTTGCCTCTTCCTCCCTTTCAGAATGTTTCTGAAATGGGTGAGGCAAGTTTCATTGAACAGCTCCAATGCACGACCAGTAGCAACTTTTTCGGGTGTTTCTTTTCCATGAAGTGTGACACCCTCTCCCACATTCCTAAGATCTCCTTTATCTCACTTGTAGAGATCTCTTCCGCCTCTGGCTCCTCCTCGAAACCAATTTCTTGGAGAACCTCCGCATGATGCTGAGACTGCAACTCTTGTAACTCCTCCATGGTGAGTTCCAGAGAGTGCTCCTCGACGAGCTCATTCACCTCCAGGCCCATGGATTTTCCCAGAGACACTATCTCCTCCTCCACTGGCACCTTGGGTTCGAATTTTTCGAAGGTCCTTTTGGCTACGGCCTCAGGCCACAGCTTCTTCCATGCAGAGGTCAAAGTCCTCATTGTAACGTCCAGCCAGGCCTGATCAATAATTCTGAGGCATATCACGATGTTAAAGTGGTTCTTCCAGAACTCTCAAAGGGTGAGGTTTGTGTCCTCTGTCACCTCAAAGCAGCGCATGGGCTGCAGGATAGGACTGGTGTTGGGAGGTAGGTAGACAACCTTGATAAACTTGAACTCCTCGAGTAGTTCATCTTCGAGGTTCGGTGGGTGAGCAGGAGCATTGTCGAGGACGAGGAGGGCTTGCATGGTTAGGTTGTTTTCCTGTAGATATTTCTTAACATAAGGGCCGAAAACCAGGTTTACCCACTCAACAAAGAATTGCCTGGTGACCCATGCCTTCGGGTTTGCCCTCCACATAACTTGCAGTTTATCTTTTAAAATTTTATGTGACTTAAAGACTCTGGGGTTTTCCGAATGGTATACAAGCAGAGGCTTGATCTTGCAGCCGCCACTCGCATTGGCACACAGTGTGAGAGTTAGCCTATCCTTCATGGGTTTGTGGCCTGGCATCGCCTTCTCCTCTGCTGTTATATAAGTCCTATTCAGCATCTTCTTCCAGAAAAGCCCTGTCTCGTCACAGTTGAAGACTTGCTGGGGGATATATCCTTTGGCTTCTATCAGTTTGGAAAAAGTTGTGAGGTAATCCTCAGCTGCCTTCACATCCGAACTTGCTGCCTCACCATGCCTGACGATGGAGTGAATGCCAGACCTTTTCCTGAAGTTATTAAACCAGCCTCTGCTGGCTTTAAATGGGTCTTTCGATGCTTCGTCTGTGGAAGTGCGCGGGGTCTGCTCCAGCAAATCACCGTAAATCGCTCGTGCCTTCTTGCATATGATGCCCTGTGTTAATGTATCTCCTTTAAGCTGCTTCTCTGTCACCCACACCATCAGTAGATTCTCCATCTTTTCATGCAGAGAGCTACAGAGCTTAGAAATTATTGTAACACCCTTAACTGGCATTATACCCTTTATCGACTCCTTCTGTTTAAGCACAGTGCATATCGTTGAAGTACTACGCCCGTACTGCCTCGCCAAGTCAGCCACTCGCACACCTTGCTCGTATTTTTCTATGATTTCATGCTTTAATTCAATAGACATCATCCTCTTCTGAGCACTGACCTTTCCACTCGCTTTTTTCGGACCCATGGTTATAAAAAGAAATGTGATAAAGTATGTAAATGCACAAAAGATGCTTCGACAATGAGGTAAACAAGCACACTGACTGAGGCGTGGGAAACTATGAGACACTCGAGTCGCGGTAAACTGGTGGGTCATGTGCAGCCAGGCGATCCGTGCGATTACTTGTATCTCAAATGTTGCTCATATCTCAAAGCAAAAAATCACTCGCTTGACGGCTCATATCTCAAAAATCTCGTATGTTAGGGCACTGGTATCTCGAGGTACCACTGTATTACTAAGTAGAAGGGGGGAAGGAAATGAATACTTTAGGAAGCTTAAGCTGAATTTTCAATTACTTACCAAGTAGCAAAAGTGGAAGGTGTTTTAGGAAGAAGGAACTTCATATGCAAAGATGTGGAAAAGGAAAAAGACATAAATTATTAAGGGGGGAAGAGTAAAGTGGGGAGATAATTAAAATTAAATGTAGCCCAAGAAGGAAAAGGCAGAGAATGCAAATGAAAGCCATACAGTTTTTAAGGGGGAAACTGACAAGCGGGTAATTTGAAGAGGAGGAAGAACAATAAGATAAGAGTAGAGAATAAATAAGAGGTTAGTTCAGTATTCTTTCCCCTATATCAGCCCATTTAAGGATACAGGAAAACTTCCTTAAATTACCCTCACCTTCTCATCTACTTCATAGGTGCACTGGAGAAGCTTCCCAGTTCAATACACAGAGGCAGTAATTAAGAGCACCAGTTTTGGAGATGAGAGGTCTAAATTAAAATCCTGGCCTCACTATTTACCAGCTGATAGGACCATCCTTGAGCACACAGCTTTCTCTGAGCCTTAGTTTCGCCATCTATAAAAAAGGGAAGACTAACAGTACCCATGCCACTGAGATACTGTGAGGATTAAATAAAATAGCATACATAATGTAAGAGAAGCTTTTAACACAATGCCTGGCACACAATGAATAAATGATAGTGGTAATTCTTATGTGTAGTTGTTATTAACATTACTTCTTTAGGGCTTTTGCTCTTGTTTTATTCCTTCTGCTTGAAATCCTCTTCCCTTATAACTTCATGTGACTGGATCAATGGTCAGTCTCTTTGGATATCTATTTAAATTAGCACTCCTCCCATTATTCACACCATCCTGTTTACTGTCATTGGAATATTTATCTATTGTAAAATTATCCTGTTTATTTGTTTGCTATCTTCCTCCTACCACTAGAATATAAATTCCACCAATACAAGTTTCCTGTCTGTATAATTCACCACAGCACACTCAGCTTAGTACAGTGCCTGGCATGGTTGTTCAATGAATGAATTATCACCATCATCAGGGCCATTCAGAGGTAGATATAAAAACAAAACAGTTTAGAAGTTAGAAAAGAATGAAACCAAAGACAGAAGCAGCTACCACTTCACTCTAGAAACCAAAAATAAGGCCTCAATGGGAAGAACAGGCTTTGTAAGTCTTATTTGCCACAGTCCATTAGAATCTTTCCTGATCAGTATCAATTCCAATCAGCTTCAAATTCGTGTCACAGGAAAGGCACCATGTGCCTTTCACCTTGATAGTACATTTCTTTGATTCTAAGACATATTTTAACAACTTTGAAATTAGGATGCAACTTACAATTGTCAGCTAGCATCAAAACTAACAAAATAGGTGTCAGTGACTTGAAGAAAATCCAAGAAACCATAGAGAAGCATTCATATTTAACCCTGAAGTGGCAAATGGAGGCAGGGAGGTGGTGAAGAAGAAAGCAGATGTAGGCAAGCTCCAAATAACTGGGCTCCTCTTAGGGCCCATTAACATGGCTTTAGAAAAAAGAAGGACTCATCAAAAAAGAAATTCTATATCAGTGATGTATAGAAAATATGGTGAGGGGGAAAATAGGGCATTTAATAACTCTGTGTACAAAAAGTAACTCACAAGAGACAGATCTGAAAAGTTTATTTTCCTGCCCAGCTGGTGTGCCTCAGTGGTTGAGCACAGACCCATGAATCAGGAAGTCACGGCTTGATTCCCGGTCAGGGCATATGCCCAGGTTATAGGCTCAATCCCTACGGGGGAGAGAGTGGGGGAGATGCAGGAGGCAACGGATCAATGATTGTCTCAGCATTAATGTTTCTCTCTCTCTCCCTCTCTTCCTCTCTGATATCAATCAAAATATACTGAAAAAGTTTATTTTCCTTTTTAAGTACATAGCAGAGATATACAATTATTTGTCTAATTAGGTCTGAAAGAAACTAAGTATAAGAGAAAAATTCTAGGTTATAAGAAAGTGTTGTGTCATAGTATAACTGGCAGCATTTGAGTAGTACATAAAATCTTACACTCAACAATGTTTAGATATGATGAAATATTTGAGGAATCTTGTTTGTAGTATTTTTATTATTAAATGTATTGAAGTGTTTTTGTGCATGTTTTGTTATTGTGTACATGATTAATTATACCAAAAGCTTTGCAGTAGAATAATAGAGTTGCTACTATCCACAGGTAGTTTCATGTGGCTATTCACATTTAAATTAATTTAAATAAAATTAAAAATTAATTTCCTCAGTTATACTAGCCACATGTGACAATACAGAAACACTTTTATCACAGAAGGTCCTACTGGACAGTGATGATAGAGAAGCAAGTCTAGAATCGAAAGATCTGGAATTAACTCCTATATCAAGCCACACAGAGCTCAATTCTTAGCCTGTAAATCAAAGGCTTTGGATTAGATGAACTTTACTTTCCAGCTAATGTAGTCTATGGCTTCCCATTAGTTCATTTTGGAACTTCTCTTTGCATAAGCATGAGCTGGCAGTAAGTAGTAGAGATGTTGGCCAACTGATAGAAATCACCAGGAAGAAAATCCTAATAAAGACAGAATACGTAAATTGACCATCACTCTGCAACAAAGATGGCGGCGGCACCCACATCCAAGAAGAGGTAATATGCAAATTGATGTGACAAAGATGGTAGCAGCTAGGCCAGGATGCCTTGCCCCAGCTGCTCCGGGCCTCTGGACAATGCGTATGCATAGGCGTGGAGCAGCCGGAGCAGGATGCCTGCTATGAGGGTGGGGGATGTGGAGGGAGCTACAGAAGGGTGGTAGGGCCAGATCAAAGGTGTAAGGCAACTCCACTGGAGTCAAGGCGGAAGGTGGAGGCCAAAGTGAAAGCCTGAATCCCGGGTGCTGGAGGGAAGCCAGTGCCAGCAGCCAGGGGAAAGCAGACCTATTCTTGCACGAATCTTCATGCATCGGGCCTCTAGTACATGTAATAAGAAAACACTGTAATGCACAAGCCATGTGAATGACTATGTAAGCTTAATGTACTTCCATACCACTTCTCACTATGAACTTACCTACCATTACAAAACTCTAAATATGTTTATATTAAGATTTCCTGTCAAATTTGACATTTTCAACAATAGTAAAACTTCCTGACAACCAAAGTGAATGCAAAATCCTCACATTCTGAAGGGCATGAGAGTAGGCAGCAGAAAGGAACATTCATCTCATGCTAGAAAATACTAATAAAGATAAAGACCTTGTTATATATAATTACATATTTACTTTGAGGATTGGCGGAAGACTCTGAAAAGTCCACAAGCTAAAAAAGTTATTTAAATGTCCTTATTTTATAATGAAGATCTCGGCTTCTCTTTTTCCACCTCATAATATATCCAAGTTGGCTTTAATACAACAACAGCCTCTTTAACTGTGCTCCCTGCTTTCACCTTGTTGGCCTATTATTACTCTACATAAAACCCAGAGAACTACCTCCTCTCATATTCACTTTCATCACCCTCCCACTTCCTGTCAAAATAACCTCCTTGCTGTTCCTAAAAACTAGGCACACTCCCATCTGAGGGTCTTCCAGTTTGGTGTTTCCTCTGCCAGGAATGCTCTTGGATTATGAGCAAGTTTCTTACTTAAATTGCCTTTTACTTTTTTTCTATCCTCCAGTGCATCTAATACACTGCTACTAAAATAATCCTACAATGCCACTTTCATCCAGTTTTATGGATGCTGTCCCTCTTTTTTCTCATTCTGTTGCAACTACCTGTTTTTTATGGTCCAGCTTTCCCTTGTGTTATTGGACACATTGTTCTTATAGTTAAGCACTCTGTATTTTGCCTCTTCAATTATACTATGAGCTCCTTGAAGGCAATATCTCGTACAGCTCCGAATATAAGATGTACACTGAGTTATAAGATAATTATGTGCATGGAACCCATCAGCTTTCCTTTCCTTATTGAAGTTATATTTTTGACATAACCTTAGCTTTTATTCAGGGTCATAAAAAAAGAACCATAAGAAAAACATTTCAACATGTCCTATAAATTACCAAAGGCGCTGTTTATAATGTTCAATGTTCTGTTACATAAAAGCCCAAATCTTTAAAAATTTAGAATAAAATTTGCCCTATTCTTTATTTTCCAGATTTCCAGAGAATATTAAAAGAGTAGCTTTCACCTGAACATAATGCTAGAATCTGGTAGTTTAAAATTATGCTCATGTTTTTCACATCCATTCTACCTAATGTATACCATATATTATGTCACACATTCTGAAAAAAGATAGGCCCAGCCAGTGCGGCTCAGTGATTGAGCATCAACCTATGAACCAAGGGTCACAGTTCGATTCCTGGTCAGGACACATGCCCAGGTTGTGGGCTTGATCCACAGTGGGGCACATGCAGGAGGTAGCTGATCAATGATTCTCCCTCATCATTGATGTTTCTACCTCCCTATCCCTCTCCCTTCCTCTCTGAAATTAAAAAAAAAAAATCTTTAAATAAAAGTAAAATATGTATGCCCTAGCCCAGTGCTTGGCAAACTCATTAGTCAACACAGCCAAATATCAACAGTACAACAACTGAAATTGCTTTTGAGAGTCGAAAACCGACATCTGCACATGGGCCACAAAGTTTCAATCGCACTGTACATTCGTGCCTACACGTGGTATTTTATGGAAGGGCCACACTCAAGGGGCCAAAGAGCTGCATGTGGCTCGAGAGCCACAGTTTGCCGACCACTGCCCTAGGCAGTTTTGCTCAGCAGAGCTTTGGAATGCAGACCAAAGGGGTCCCAGGTTCGATTCCAATCAAGGGCAGGGACCTCAGTTGCAGGCTCCTCCCTGGCCAGGCTCTGGTCAAGGCACATGCAGGAGGCAACCAATCGATGTGTCTCTCTCACATCAGTGTTTTTCTCTGTCTTTCCCTCTCTCTCCCACTCTCCCTAAAAATCAATGAAAAAATATCCTCATATGAGGATTAACAACAACAACAATAAAAAGTAAAATAAATTTGGGTGACTGGATACGAGAAGCAAACATAAAGCCTAAGTTGAAGACAACTCTAAAGTTTTAAACATAAATATATGGAAAAATAGTGGCTTTTATCACCAAAAACAGGGACATCAGGAAGGGTACTAATTTTGACAGGGGAGTTCAGTTTTGGTCAGAAATTAACAGTATATGTGATGTCAGCCCTGGCAGGTGCCTCAGGTGATTAGAGTGTCCTCCCAATATGGGTTCTATCTCTAGTCAGGGCACATAAAAGAAGCAACCAATGAATGCACAACTGAACGAACAAATCAATATTTCTGTCAAAATCAATCAATCAATAAAATATTTTTAATTGCCCTATTTCAAATTTCTTATTTTGTTTTGTTTTTTTTAAAGCATATGATGATGGCCCTATCTGGTTTGGGTCAGTGGATAGAATGTCAGCCTATGAAGTGAAGGGTACCAGGTTCAATTCCAGTCAAGGGCACATGCCCGGGTTGCGGATTCAATCCCTAGAAAGGGGCATGCAGGTGGCAGCCAATCAATGATTCTCTCTCATCATTGATGTTTCTCTTTTTTTCTTTTTTAATATTTTTTCCCCAATGATGTTTCTATCTCTTGCTCCCTCGCCTTTCCTCTCTGAAATAAAAATATATATATTTATAAAAAAAGCATGTAATGGGGTTAACGTCCACTTTGTAGTGTATAAGTATATATTATGGATGAATAGTCAAAACTACTATCTTTTGGACAAGTACTAAATTGCTTAAAACAAAGATGGGAAAGAAGATTTAGCTACCTTTTAGGGGAAAAAATAAGTCAACTGGTACTCCTCTATTTAGCAAATATTTACTAAGTGTCTACTATGTCCCAAGCACTGTACTAGAGCAGGAATGATGATGTTCATTTGTACAAGATTAGGAACTGTTAAGACCCCTCTCCTCATTTCAAGGTCTAACTTAGGGTCAAATAACGGTTCATGATGTACACTGAGATATAGTGCTTTATTGCTGCTACAAACATTTCACTTATTTTTATCACTGAATACTGCTTTTGAATACTTAACTGAAAACCCCTCCCCCTGTCAATTTTGAAATCCAAGTTGAATGTAATATGGTGAGTAGATATAAGAACACAGGCCTAGGAGAAGAGAACTTCTAGTCTGGGTATCAACCAACTTTATGTTCTTAGACAATCACTAACATTTAGAAGCAACTTCATCTGTAAAATGACACTGACGGACTACAGTCTCCTTCTAAAATGCAATTCGGTCCTAAATCTAGATCTTAGAAAACTTTTACTAATTTGTTAGAAATGTTTTTTATTTATACACTTTAAGATTCAAGAAGTTGTGTGTGTGTGTGTGTGTTTAACTATTTGAAATTACAGAACAGTTGCCTGTACATCTTTAAAATTACACACCTACCTGATAGTTTAAAATTCTGCTCATAGCTTTTTAAAGAGCCATCCACCTGTAACCGGTCACGCAGGGGAGAAAAATCCATGGGTTCGTCCACCTGAACCCCCAAAGACGCCTCCATCACAAAGCAACTGGGATGGAAAGTGCCAGCCAGCTAAGGGGTCATGTCCACAGAGGGAGCCAAGCAGCTGTGAAAATTAGAATACCGGAGAAGACAGAAGTTTTAAATTACTCACCGAACCAAGCACTAAAAAATGACAAAGGGACAAACATGTAAAAAACAAAACAAAACAAAACAAAAAACCACGAATCAGGCGCTAACCTCCCCGAAGGAAGGAAACTGTGGGCCATTTGTAAGATTCCGATCGCTTCCCTCTCCCTTCCCAGAGATGTCGGCAGGGGCCCGAGAGACGTTTCCAGGCGGGAGAGCCACTGGGTGGCGGGCACGCAGAGGGCGCGGGCCAGGACCCGCCCGGCCCGGCTCCGGGTCCCGGCGCATAGCGGGTGGGGGAGGCTTTAGCGAGGGGAGCGGTTCGACCAAAGAGGAAATCGTTCGACTACAGAAGGGAGCGCCAGGAAGCGCGGCCAAGGCCGCAAGCAAGCTGCTGGAGAACTGATACGGCCCCGGGCACGAGCGCTTGAAGGAGCGAGGGAAAAGGAATGAATGGCCCCTCAGGGAGCGCGGACCGCGAGCTCCGCGGGGAGGGAAGGACCTTCCTCCCGCTGACCCGACGCCGCACGGGATGCTTGGGGCGCAGACGCACGACTTCCCGCCGCGGGCCAGCGGGGAGGTCCCCGGGCGGGTCGGGGGTACTCTAGCTGCTGCGACCAGACTGAAGTCACGACCCGAAATTCGTTCCTAATCCTTCCCCATCCCGCGCCGTGGCACAAACGGTTGGAAACTCACAGTTTAAGGGAATACGACTTCCGCGACTCCCCAGATGCCTGGGTCGCCGGCTCCAAAAGCGCACCTCCTAGCGACTCTGCCAGACGCGCCTGCGCAGCACTTCCCGCCTCGGTGCTTCAAGGAGCACCTAGCTGCTCATGCGCAATGCAAAGCCCTGCGCGCCGCGGGCTCTGTTCCTGGGCGCTTGCGCGGAGGGGCTGGGTCACTTCCCCAGGCAGTGGCTGGCTTTAGGCGGTTACAGAAATGAAACCCGGGAATAATCCTTTAATTTAAAAAAAAAAAAAAAAGTGAACCGTAAAGGTAAGTGTCCTACACTATTTTCAGGAAAGAAGATAATCCAGGGACAGAAAAATCTCCTATCTGAAGTGCTCATATATCCCAAATTATGGTGGTCACACAAGACATTGGGCACTACACACAAGACTCATTTTGACTCCCTGCTTTTACTTCATTTTGTTGGCTACCCTACTCCGTTAAAAAGCAAACAACAACAAAAAAGACACACACAAAAAGTGCAACCGCTGGTTAGTTACGGGCGTGTCCGCAGAAAACAGCCCGGTGGCTTTCAGCCAGTGCGTTTATTGAGCCTCTGGACGGATAAGGGCCACAGGCTGGCCCGTAGGAAGCCTTCATAGTAGCCTTGCAAACTCAGGAGACCTAAAGCAACCACAAAAGAGGGTCTGAAGTGAAAACTTTTTAAATTAAAATCAATTTATGGCAGGTATTCTTGTCTTAGGCCAGTATCTTCCCTGGCAAAGGTCAGTTTTTACCTTAACTGAGCCTGTCCGTTGTCATTTTGCATCAATGATAGCATACTTGGAATGTCAAAGTAATTTTTATTTTTCCTGATCCCTTAAAGCACAGGCATAACTCTGTAGATACCACAAATCCCCTCAGTGTCACTGCGTTAATTGTTGACTGTTAACTATCCTGCACCCATCTAAGTAAAAGAAGTATCTGTCTACTATTGTACTTTTTATCCAATCTCAGAGACTTTCCGGCTTTGCTTTCTTTCTAATCTATCACCAACGGATTTCACATAACCCACTTGTGTTATCTCTTTTGATTGTAATGTATAAAATAAGATGCAAAACTGCCATTCTCCAGAGCATTGTCTCAATCCGTTGAGATTTTGCTTCCTGGCAATTGTCAACAGTTTTGGCTCAAATAAACTCTCAAAAATTTGTCACATGTTTTTGAATGTTTCTTACATTGACAAGCCTTTGACTGTGAGGCAAGTTTCTAAAGACTGGGGTGAGAGCAATGACCATGACAGAAAATAATACTTTATGAAACTAAATTCCAGTGAGTCGGTGACAATAAACAAATGAATGAGTGAACAGCATTCTTTCAGATTTTTATTAGTGCTCCAAAGAAGGGTTGTGATAGTGACTAGGAAGGAGGCATCATGATGGAAGCCAAGTAAAGAGATTACCAGGTAACCCTTGTGCACTGTTGGTGGGAATGCAGACTGGTGCAGCCATTGTGGAGAACGGTATGGAGTTTCCACAAAAAAACTAAAAATGGAACTCCCATTTGACCCAGCAATCCTACTCTTAGGAATATATCCTAAGAAATTAGAAACACCAATCAGAAAGGATTTATGCACCCCTATGTTCCTAGCAGCACAATTTAAATAGCTACAATTTGGAAACAGCCTAGGTGCCTGTCAGCAGATGAGTGGATCAGAAAACTATGGTACATCTACACAATGGAATTTATGCTGCCATTAAAAAGAAGGAATTCTTACTGTTTGCAGCAACCTGGATGGAACTGGAGAGCCTTATGTTAAGTGAAATAAGCCAGTCAGTGAAGGAGAAATACCACATAATCTCACTCATTTGTGGATAATAAAGAACATTATAAACTGATGAACAAAAGGATAGATACAGAGGCAGTAAAGCATCAAAAAGACTGTCAAATTACAGCAGGAAGATTAAGGACAGGTGGGGTAGATAAGAGATCAACCAAAGGACTTGTATGCATGCATATAAGCACAACCAGTGAACACAAGACACTGGGGGTTTGGGGTATGCCTGGAAGGGGGTGGGCGGCAATGGGAAAATATGTATACATGTAACACAATAAAAAAAGAGAGAGAGAGAGATTACCAGGTAAAGAATCGAGGAAGTGCAAAGTCAGGAATGATCTTGATATGTTTGAGGGGGGCAAATTTTCATAGAATATCAACATCAGACAAGACCACTCTGTGACCATGATGGATCAAGACAGAAATAAGATCACTCTGTAATTATGTATGAGCATAGACAAAGATGTTCCATGTCTCCCCAATATGAGCAAACATTTCCCTATCCTGGTTAATATGAGTGACTGCTTCGTCTTCATCAATTACAGTTTTAGCCTCAGTCCTTTTAGATAATAGGTATTAAAATACCAAATTACAGCCCTGGTCAGTGTGGCTCAGTTGGTTGAGCATCATCCTATGCACCAAAAGGTCTCAGGTTCAATTCCTGGTCAGAGCACATGCCCCTATTGAGGTTCCATCCCTATCCTAGGGGTGCATAGGAGAGGTAACCAATGGATGTTTCTCTTTATGACTTCCTTTCCCTCTTTCTTCATCTCCAAAAAAATGAATAAAAAATATTTTTAAAATATCATATGATTACCTCTGCCTCCCTACAGCTTCCAATCCAGAGAAAAATCCCTCTTCCTTGCACCTTTCCCTAAATCATGTAACACAACCCCAAATTTCTAACACCCTCTTACCAAGGTGTCCCATGGTTCTCCACAGTGTGCATTCTTACTGAAACAAGTCATAATCCTAACTTGTTCAACTATATTTGTTTTCCTACTGGTCTTTAGATAGAGAGCATTGATGATAATAAAGTCTGCGATGCCTTTTACATACCCAGGTGCTAATGTCAAGTAAACAGATGTATTGGTCTGAAATGGAGTTTATACATGAAACTTAAAACCTTGGGACTAGAAGAGATTGTCTAAGCAAAGATATAGATAGAGAACTGGGCTATGAGAATTTCCAACATTTCAAAGTTAGGGAGAAGAGCCAGCAAGAGGCTGGCTGTTATTTACAAGACAGTGATGTCTTAGAAGTTAAGAGAATAACATTTTACAATAGAAAGGAAGTGGTCAAAACAATAGCAAATGCATGGAAGTCAAGTAATGAGACACAGAAATGGCCAATGGATTTGGCAATGTTGCAATTATTAAAGTTTCTGGCAGGTGTAGTTTCAGCAGTGCAGTGTGGCAGAAAGACCAAGTGTATTGAAGAGCAAAAAGATGTATGTATATGTAGGGACAAGTCTTGAGGTCTTGTTTCTTCTTTTTGTTAATTTCTTGCAGGGAGGGATTGGAGTCGGGGGAGGGAAGATGACTAGAGTGGGTCAAGTAAAAGAGAGTTTTTTCTTGTTGACGTTGTTGTATTGGTAGATAAAAGTTTATATTATAATGGAATAATCTAGTACAGAAAGAGAAATTGTTGATGTTGAAGAAAAAGGAATTATCTATAAAAATAAAATTGTAGAGGAGGATGAAGGAATGGATCCAAAGCCTGGGGAGGGGAATGGGCCTTTGAAAATAACCCAGATTCCCATTTTTTAACGGGAGGGAAAGACAAAAGGTTAATTCATGTAGATGTTTTGTGTGTGGGTGAAAGGATAAGGTAGTTCCTCCATGATCCCATCAGTTTTTTTTAATAAAATATAAGATGAGTTCTTTAACAGAGAGTGAGGCAAAAAGTGGGTATCAGTGGACAGAGGAATGAGCAGTTCAGAGGTATCTTCTGGGAATGAGAAGGTAAACTGAGGAAAGACTGTGGTATTGCCAACAGGGTTAAGTGCTCATTTCCAGTGTGTGTAATGAATTTAAAATATGTTCTGCAGACAGAAAGGTCCTGGGTTCAATTTCAGCCAAGGGTGTGTACCTCCATTGCAAATTTGATCCAATCTTCAGCTCTGGTCTGTGCTTGTGTGGAATGCAACCAATTGATGTGCCTCTCTCACATCGTTGTTTCTCTTATTGCCACCTCTTTTCCACTCTCCCTAAAAATCAATAGGAAAATATCCTTAGGTGAGGAATAACAAAATAATAACAATAATAATAATAATAATCCTAGATAATAGAGGAATATGCTAATTATCCGTTATGCCATGAGGCATAATGACCAACCACATAAGGAACAGATCCATCTGCAGGAGGGTAGGGCAGCAAAGTGCAAGTGGGCTACAGGAGGGGGCAGGGCAGCAAGCTATGAGGGCGAGGGGGGGGGCGGGGGGAGGAGGAGCTACAGGAGGATGGCGCAATGGACTAAGAGCTACAGGAGGGCAGCAGAGAGATTCCTGCGCAGGGTTACTGGTAATAAATAAAGTGTGTCCAAATGGCATGATAGCATGATTTTCTCAAGTAACTTTCAATCAAGGGAATGCAGACATGGAAAAAATAGTTGGCTATAATAGTTGGAAAGATGAACATCACACAGAGAGAGGGGCAAATAAGGCTGTTTACAAAGAAATGATTGTAATGATGCACAGTGGAATCTTTGGGAGGCAAGAAGGAAAGGCTTTAGGAAGATAATAAATATTTATGTATAGATTAATCAATCCATAGATTAAAGAATGTTGGAAACAATAGATTGGAACTCTCTCTGTAATCTAACAATTGGTATAATTGGAGGTGTTTTGAGTTGAAAGGATAGAGACAGTAGCTGGTACATGGAGTAGTAAAAACTGGGATTTCGGAGATAAGAACATTCCAGAGGGTAGTTAAATTTGCTGGAGGAAAGTATCTATTTTAGTGTGAAAAGAGATCATTTTGACTAAAATCTATTCCCAGTGAGGAGGAATATAGAGGACAACCTGGGGTAGCAATCTGAATCTGTGCCAGTGACCGGTGTCTTAGTGCACATTCTTGTCAGCCTATAATTAAGTCACTGCCCTTCCTTAGGCAATGGTCTGTTTTTCTGGGTGCTTCCAGTTTGCCGAGGCCACAGGCCAGGAATTTGGCAACTTGGCCAGAGGGTGGGGTCATTGCCATCCCCTCCCCACCCCTGCCCCGCCCCAGGCCAGACATTTAGAGATACAATCTAATTTTCCCGTTCTAACTGACTCATGAGGTGCAGTGAAAGACCACCATAAAAGCCCAGTAGTTAGGAAACAAGTGGTGTTAGAAGAAGTTTAAGTTTAAAAAATTTGGCTCTCGCCGAGGCCGGTTTGGCTCAGTGGATAGAGCGTCAGCCTGGGGACTGAAAGGTCCCAGGTTCGATTCCGGTCGGAGGCATGTACCTTGCTTGTGGGCACATCTCCACAGTGGGGCGTGCAGGGGGCAGCTAATCGATGTCTCTCTCTCATGGATGTTTCTGGCTTTCTATCCCTCTCCCTTCCTCTCTGTGAAAAATTAATAAAATATATTTTAAAAAAAATTTGGCTCTCAAAATAAATTTCAATCGTTCTACTGTTGATGTTTGGCTCTGATGACTAATGAGTTTGCTGACCACTGGTATAAGGTGTTCAGGCTTTAGATCTTTGAATCCCCTGAGCCAGCAGCGCTGCTTTAAATAAAGGGTTTTTCCTTAATCTCAGAGCACTTGCTGTATATTTCCCAATTGCCTGGTAAATTCTGCAACACCAGGCCATGGAAAAAACAGTTACTTTGCTTCATCAACTTTCTCCCCAAGCAGTAAAGAGTACCCCTCCTTTGGTCCTTGTTAGTAAGTACTTTATGCATGTCTCCTTTTCAGCACACAGGCATAAGAAAGAGATGCAGAATCTTGGCCCCACCCCAGGCTTAATGAATCAGAATCTACAATACAATAAGGACTCCAGGTGATCCATTTGAACTTTAAAGCTTCAGGCTCACTGTCCTAAAACCTTGGTTCCCAACTTAGCCAGCACATTAGAATCATCTGACAAGCTGTTAAAAATCCTAAACCCCAGACTGTACCTCAGATCAATTACATTTCTGGGGATGGGATGTAAGCATCAGATCTGTTTAAAGTTTCCCCATTTAACTCTAATGTGAAACAAGGATGAAAAACAGAAATTGGTCACATTAATTTATGAAGCCTATTATTATGTTGGCCAAAGTTATTATCCCCATTTAATCATATGTTTGCTTGTAGGGTGCTTAACTTCTTTTTATCTTTTTAAAATGTATTTTTTTTATTGATTTCAGGGAGGAAGGGAGAGGGAGAGACATAGAAACATCAATGATGAGAGAGAAACATTGATCGGCTGCCTCCCCATTCCCACTACTGGGGATTGTGCCCTGACTGGGAATTGAATGGTGACCTCCTGGTTTATGGGTCAATGTTCAGCTATCAAATCACACTGGTTAGGCTGTATTTTTTATATTAAGTGCACAGTAAGTACTCATTTTGTAAGGTTACAAAAATCAGGATTGGGCCGGAGTTAACACAGCTCAGCTTAAAATCATATCCCCCAGTTACATCCTGTAATTACAGTCTCAGGGTTGAGAACAGAGCATAAACTCCTAGGATGCCGTGATCCAGGTGCAGGCTGATAATCTTGTGTAACAAGACAGCCTGTAGCAAAACTGCGACTGGAGACATGGTCCCGATGTCTCCAGAAACTAACCCAGAGATAACCAACAGTCCCATCCATTATCGTAACCCCATGGTAACCAGAAATATGCGGAGTCTGTAGATTGTGAGATGTGTGCAGGAATGAGGAAATAAAACTCTGTATAACCCTGTTGCTTGTCACATAGTATATAAGCTCAGCTTTGTATGGACTCAGGGCTTTCAGCCTCTGCTCTGCTTTCAGAGTATGTTGTGAGCCCCAGCATGCTGGTGAATAAACCCTTTGCTGTTTGCATGAGAACGTCTCTTGGAGGCTTCCTTTGAGCGGCAAGTGTTTCGACCCTAACAATTTGACTGATTGCATCTTGTGTCTCAAATTATTTATAAGCTATATATACTAGCTGTATAGCCTAGATGAGTTACTCAATTTCACTGACACTCATTCCATTTTAAAAATGTGAAATCAACAAAATGCTCACTGGGTTTTGCTAGATGAATTGAATTTGATCATATAAAACTAGAGGCCTGGTGCATGAAATTTGTGCATGGGAAGGGGGGTCTCCTCAACCCAGCCTACATCTTCTTCAATCTGGGACCCCTTTGGGGATGTCTGACTGATGGCTCACAATCCGGGACCACTGCCTCCTAATTATTCATCTGCCTGCCTACCTGATAGTCCCTAACTGCCCACCCCCCTTTCTGGCTTGGTTGCCCCCAACTGCACCCCCCTGCTGGCCTGGTCACCCCATATAGCCTGCTGTTTGTCATTACTGTGAGGGTATCCTGACCAATTTGCATATTACCCTTTTATTAATATAGATAAGAGACCTAAAGTGCTTAGCCTAGTAGATCTGAGATTCTTCCCTCATTTAATTTATAGTAGGGCCGAAACTGGTTTGGCTCAGTGGATAGAGCATCGGTCTGTGGACTAAAAGGTCCCGGGTTCGATTCCGGTCAAGGCCATGTATCCTGGTTATGGGTACATCCCCAGTAGGGGCGTGCAGGAGGCGGCTAATTGGTATCTCTCTCTCACCAATGTTTCTAACTCTCTATTCCTCTCCCTTCTTCTTTGTAAAAAATCAATAAAATATATTTTTTTAATTTATAGTAGGTATTTTCCCGCTTTCCTGTGTATTATCTCTAATGCTGTCCATCTTTCCTAATAATAAACATATAAATTGACTGTACTTCCGCTATGCCCACAGCCAATCAGAGTGAGTATGCAGATTAACATAATAAAGATAGCAGTTAATTTGCATACATACCTGGGTTCTGGGAACCTCCTCGGCATTCTAGTCACTCCCAGCCAGCCATCCCTCGGAGGCTTTAGGCTTGGGGAATGGGGGTACCTGCTTACCAAGCCAACAGGCTGTTGTGGTGGCTATAGGCTTGGGAAGGGGCCAAACCTGGGATCAGAGGGGTGAGGGGACAGCCTGCTGTGGCAGCTGTAGGCCTGGGAAGTGGCTGAGCCTAGAATCGGAGGGAAGGGGAAAAATAAATCAATGGAAACAAATCCTCAGGTGAGGATAAAAAGAAAAATAAGGAAAGAAATGTTTTATCTTATGAAAGTCACATCTTAAAAATTCCTAAAGGAAGTTATCATTTTTTTCATGGTGAAGGAACTGGAGTCCATGTTGATAAAAGCACCTTGGTGGCTGCAGTGACTGGCAGTGGCTGCAGTAGTGGGGTGATGGGGCTGGTGCCTTCCCCTGATTAGCACCGTCACGTCCGGCAAAGCAAGGACAGACTGCTCCAACAGGGAGTGGACCTAAGCCATCAGTAGGATGTTCTCTGAGGGCTCCCAGTATGTGAGAGGGAGCAGGCTCAGCTGAGGGACCCCTCCCCAGTGCATGAATTTCATGCACCAGGCCCCTCGTAAAGTAAATAAATGGTTAAGAGATTAATGAACAATGAGAATTAGGTTTTTAATGATTAGTTGCATTTATATCTCCAGTAGCAAATTGAAGGTGGGTTGATTGTTGAATTACTAATTGCTACTTAGGGATGTTGATAACTACATAACACTATGTTTTTCTTAGGGTCAGGCCACTGCCTTCACTGTTTTTCCTTTACAGGATGTTTCTTCTGTCTCCAGGTATGTGCGTGTTTCTTGTTTTTGTGTTTTATTTCTATCTATGCATCCTCTGAGGTCACTGAAGGTTCCATTTCTCTAAATATCTCAGCCCAGGATCCTATCTCTTTCCTTCCCCTTTTTTCCCTTCCTTTGTCTTCCCTCCCCTTTCCTCCTCTTCTCTTCCTGTCTCTTCCCTTCCCTAATTCATGGATCTTTCCTTATAGATTGACTACAAATAATTTCTCACATGCTGTTTTGTTTTTAATTAACTGTATTGAACAACTTGGTTTCTTATTAAATATATTATCATGTTCTTTGAACTATACTGCTCTTTTGTGTATTTCTCATTTCAATTAGACTATAATCTTATGGAAAAGGACCCTTTCTTTTAAAGATTTATTTTATTCTTCATAGTACTTAGTGCTAACCATAATGCTAGGATCTTTTCGCATTCATTAACATATCCTGAGTTTTTTATCCTGTCTAGTTCATTCATTGTTTTTGTTAATACTCACCTGAGGATATTTTTCCCACTGATTCTTTTTTTTTAGAGAGAGAGTGGAAGTGGGGAGGAGTAGAGAGAAGAAGGGAAATGGGGAGGGAGGGAGGGAGGGAGGGAGAGAGAGAGAGAGAAACATCAATGTGAAAGAGACACATGGATTGGTTGCCTCTTGCATGCACCCTGACCAGGGCGGAGATTGAATCTGCAAAGCAGATATGTGCCCTTGGCCAGGAATCAAACCCGTGACCCTTTAGTCTGCAGGCTAAT
This sequence comes from Lasiurus borealis, assembly GCA_004026805.1. Classification (NCBI taxonomy): domain Eukaryota; kingdom Metazoa; phylum Chordata; class Mammalia; order Chiroptera; family Vespertilionidae; genus Lasiurus; species Lasiurus borealis. Next base: position 24,324 of record PVJN01031370.1, read on the forward strand.
GCTCTAAACACTGAGCAACACTGGCTAAGGCTAGTTAATTCATTTTTTTTTTTTTTTAAGGAAAGGGAGTTTGCTTATTCAATAGGTTGTTGTCTCTACTTCCAAAGAAAACAATTAAGGATTACCAAGAAGGAGAAAGAGAGAGTTGAAGATGGAGATTTAAAAGAGACAGAAGCAGAAACCAATTGGTGTAGGAATATGAAGGAAGTCTTATTTCAAAGGAATGAAACAGCTCTGCAGTGGTTTTAGGCAATTGATATCAGAACAGGGCTGTCTTAGGTCCTTCTATGGTTCCAAGCTATGTCAGAGAAAAGGCAATGAATGTATAAAGTAATGGTTTGAACCTGCATCTTCAAAGGTGAGAGATAAGGATGCAGAGAATGACATTTCCTACCATCTCAGAAAAAAGATGGCTCAGAGGCAAATAAAATTGATTCAGATAAATAAATGGCAGCATTTTTTTTTTT
>PVJN01031371.1:0-24938 GCA_004026805.1 Lasiurus borealis
GATGTTGGACACCTTGTTAAACGGGCTGTCAGGGCTCCCAGAGCGTGGGTGCTAACTCTATTCCCCGTCTCGGCTGAGAGCAGGCCAGGCCATTACCTGAGTGATCAAAGATAGGGCCTGGGAGTCACGCCTGCAGGCCCCTGCGGCTGGATGAGCCGGATGAGGGAGGCTGGACTGGTCCAACCCCCAACACATGCACTACATGCCCTCTCCTTCCTGTTCCTGAGGGAATCCCAAGGGGTCAGGGAAAAGGGGAAACGGAGGCTCTCGTTGTCTTCCCACCTGGGCCTGGAGAGCTCTCCAGCCTGGGAATGGGGTGGGTTGGGAGGGGGGGGGGGTATTTGACTTAATGATGTGTAGATTATCATTTCCTTCCTTATCTTCACACCAGGAACATTCTTTTTCCTGAGCCCAGGGAATGGGCTCAGTTTGTGAATGAGTTTGATCAGATCAGCACTTTTCCTGAGGAGATAAGGGAGTTGGCAGGATGGGGGGAGTACTTCCTGGGGGACCAGGGCTGCGGAGGACCTGTTGTGGGGAGGGTCCCAATGGTTTGCAGGTGGGGGCAGCTCACACATCCATGCAGAGCATCCCTGCTTTTGTCCCTCTCTGTCCTCTGCCCTGCCTGGACCTCTTCTGCCCATGCCACCTAGCCAATTCCCACTCACCCTGTAGAGCAGGGGTGGGGAACCTTATTTCTGCCAAGGGCCATTTGGATATTTATAGTATCATTCGAGGCCATACAGAATTATCATCTTAAACATTAGCCTGCTATAGTTGGTCAAACATTTCATTCACTCACCCCTTATGCTTGGCAGGGCCAGACCCAGTGATTTGTGGGCTTCATCGGCCCGTGAGCAGGATGTTCCCCACCCCAGCTTTAGAGGGGGCAGAGTCCTGGTTGAACATTCAGATCTGCTGGGAAACTTGAAAACTTACCCATGTAAGTTTGAGACAGAAGGAACCAGGATCGCTAGGGTCTCAGGCACTGGCACGGCTGTCCAAGCCTGGTGATCATTCTCAAGTTCAGCCGACTGTCTAAGCTCTACTGTCCAGGAAGCGTTCCTTCAGGCACCCACCCCCTCGGTCTTTTCTGCTCCCCGGGAGTTACCTTCAGGAGTCAGCCACACCTACCATTTGGTGGTTTTGTTTACCTGTCTGTCTAGACCTCCCAGCCCAGACTGTGAACACCTGGGTGTGGGGACAAGGGGAACTTATCATTGTCCCCTGGGCCTTAATCCTCCCGGAGGGAGATGGGCCACCAATACACAGTGCTGCGGAGGGAGTGCTGGGAGCCGGCCTTAGTCAACTTCCTATCTCCACTGCCCACCAGTCAGTGCTCAGAAAATGTGCTCCCTGTGCACTGAATGCCTGATGGTCATGTTGCCTCTGAGGTGTGGGAGGGGGGGAGTTAGCGGACATTCCCTCCTCTTGCCTGTTGAGGGAGGGGGGCTTCAGGACGACGCCTCCTCCATTCCTCACCATCACCAACAACTTTTGCGTGCCTTTCACTGGGAGAAACGAGAGGTTAGATTAGACACTGGCCATCTTTTTCTGTAAAGGGCCGGCTATGTGGGCCCTACTGTCTCTGTCTCAACAACTCTGCTGTGACAGCTCACAGGCAGCCGTGGACAACACATGAATGAGTTGGCATGGCCGTGTCCCCAAAGCACTGTATTAATGGATGCTGAATGTGAATTTCATATAATTTTCACATGTTACCAAATTTCTTCCCATTTTTTTCAAAATTCATTCCTAGCTCATGGCTGTATAAAAATGGGGATGGGCTGGCTGGAGTTGGCTGTCAATGCAGATGCTTGATTTCAGTGAAATGGGTTTTTTTCCTGATTCTGAGCTTAGAGCTGACCACCGCTTTCCACCCACATGCCCCTGAGTCACCAAGGGCCTGGGCTGCCCCTCCCTAAGATAGAGGCTGCGTGAACGGACACAAGTGGAAGCCTTGATCCCTTCAGGGGTGGGGGTGGGAGTGTGAAGGCTGTGAATCCTGAGACACCGTCTGATAAGTAATGTGGTTTCACTTCAGGTCATTTCCTGAAAGTCAGATCCACTTTGCACGTGCGGACGTGAGCGGGAGCTTCAGAATTCACTCTCGGGGCCTCCAAATTAAAAGCCAAATAGGATGTAGCTTTTGCCGGCATTGCGTCTTCATCTGTCAAGAGCAGTTATCTTCATTGTCCGCTGCTGGGGCCTGCTGCTGTCAGTCACCCCCGCCCAGCACCCGCCTTCTACCTCCTCTGCATGGCATGCCCGGCAGAGGAAGTGTCCACTAATGGGCCTGGGATCCCACTGGTTATTCAAACAGGGAGGCAGGTTTGACTGTGGGCCCCAGGAGGGTGACTCACCCAGCTGGGTCTGTAGAGGAACCTGCCACTTCTGGCCCACAGTCCTAGCCAGACTTCCAGAAGTTCTCTCTGGGGAAGGGGTGGGAACAATCTCTAAAGGCCCAGCTACCTTGGCAGAGTCTGACGCCTGGAAGCTGCCAGCTCCAGCCCCTGGAGGAGAGGTGGGAAGGGAGGCAGGAAGACGGATATGACACAGAGGAAGAGCAAGGGCTTCTGAGCCTCACACTGACTTCTAGTCCCGGCTCAGACATTTACCTGCCATGTGACCTTGGGCCCATGGCTCCATCTCTTTGAGTTTCAGGTTCTCCAACTTCAGCAGTCTTACTAGCATGCCCCCCCTCGGGATTGTACATTTTAAGGCTCATGAGAACCCCAACAGAGATCCAAGTGGGACCCAAAGTGCCATTCTGTTCAGGGCTGTGAGTCAGTGTTTCCTGGGAGTTCTGCAACGGGACTACCGAGTTGGTAGGGGCCCTTGCTTTGCCCCTGTTCTCCCGAACTTTTGAAAATGTTTGGCGGGGTTGCAGGGTGGGCGTATCCTGGAAGCTGTCTTATAGTTGTTGTTCCCCTCATGACCCAGAACTCTTAGACAAACTGGCATCAGGAGACTTGGGTTAAGATTTGTCCCATTGCTAGTGTGATCTCTGGGGAATTCGTTTACCTCTCTGAGCCTCAGGATTCTCATCTGTAAAATGGGGATAATGTCTCTTTAGGCTGACATGTCCTTAGGGATGTGAAAGTGCTTTGTAATCATACAGATTTATACTTTTCCTCCTCCATCTGGCTGGTCCTGCCATCCCCCAGCCTGGCTCCATCACACCTCCATCCCACCCCACCCCCACACCATTTGTCAGTGCTGAGACTTGCTAGACTTGATTCACTGGAGAAAGGGGCTCTTTTCCCACTGGGGTCCCTCACCACTTATGGCTATGCCAGGCCAGGATGAAGCTTTCAGCCCTGCTCTCCCTGTCTAGTGGCCCTAGCCATCACCTTGGCCTGAACCTGGCCTCCCTGTCTAGCTATGTGAGTGTACTATACCCCAAGACTTTTGAAATTGAGTCTCAGAGAGGGGGCATGTTTCTACCACTTTCTCGCAAATCTCCTGCAAATGGGCACCATGCCTTCTCAGTAAAAAATTCATTATTGTTTGAAAAGTTACAAGACCAAAACATGTTACTTGGAAAACATCTATATATATAAAAGGCTAATATCTAGTGTCCAACTATCCTACCAGTCGCTATGACACGCACTGACCACCAGGAGGCAGATGCTCAACACAGGAGCTGCCGAGCTGCAGTGAATTGGCAGCTATTGTTCTTGTGCAATGCACCCTGAAACCAGAGAGGATGGAGCCCAATTTCTCTTCCTTGTGGAACCTCGAAATTCCACCTTCAGCCATGCGTTATGTTGTTGCTGGGGCACTGTCGGCCCTGAATCTGGTTTACTGCACACTTGCATTTGCATTCCACACCCTGTATGACAGCAACTTTGCAGAGTGCACTCTCGCACTCTGGGATCCCTCTAGGGATGTTGGAGAGCCGGTTTCAGCCTGATCCCCACAGGCCAGGCTGAGGGACCCCTCCTGCTGGAGGGACCCTGCTTACTCTGCAGATGCCAGCGAGGGACTGCAGGAGGGACCACGGGAGGTTGGCTCCAGGGCATGTCCAGTCTGTCTCACCCTGTCCCGCCCCACTGGCCACCTTCTAATTTCCTTTTAATATGCATGAATCCATGCACCAGGTCACTAGTTTAAATACAAGAATATATAGTAAAATAAAGGAAGAAATGCCCTTGGCCTGCCTTCTCTTCCCCAATGCCCATCTTTGTGATGTACTTTGAACCTGCCCTTACTGGAGTAGCTCAGGGGGCTAACAGGGCTCCTGGTCTCTGGACTTCTCAGCACCAGGCCCCACACACAGTAGGTGCTCAGTAAATGTTGGTTGACCAATTCAGGACAGATTTCCTTGGACTTTAGTACAATCCTGTTGAGAGCAAGAGGGCTGTGGGGGCCAGCAGGGTTTAGATACCAATAGGGGTTCAGAAACTAAGATATGAGGTAGAATTACTCAATATCAGCAAAATAGTGATCCTTTTCATGATGAGATGAAGAAGGGGACTCTCAGGCTCTGCTTCTATTCCAGAGTTATTGTCTCTTTTGAATGGAATTTCTTTCTTCATTCATGCTTTTGTCAAATACGAGTCCCTACTGTGTGCCAGCCTTGGGGGCGGGGCGGCAGTGGAGTGGGAAGGAAACATTTAAAGTCAGGACATTTTCCTTGAGGAAAAGAATGCTGAGCAGAGACAGGGGAGGCCTGGTGGTCACGGTGAACAGTGAGTGTGGAAGGGCCCTGCATGGAACCTTCCTAACCCGCCTCCCACACCCTCTGCCCATCCTCTATGCATGGAAGCTGCCCCAGTCCTGGTTAGGGGGTCCCTTGCCTTTCAGCTTCTAAACCCAGTGATGTTTGTGGGATGGAAGAAAGGACTAGTTTGATCTGCTTTAGCCCCTTCGGGCCTGGAGGTAGATGGGGAAAGGAGAGAAAGTGGTTTAATAACAAACAAACGAAAACCTTTGTGGCTGAGAGTCTCAACTGGAAGAGCCCAGCAGCTGAGCCCAAACAGGAGGTAGGGCAGAAGGCTGGCCCCAGGGCTTGGTGGCTCCTCTGAGCCCTCAGCGGGGCTCTAGGGCTGAGGAGGCTGCTGTTCTCTGCAGGGCCAGCATCCAGAGCCCTTCCTCTGGCTTGTTGTCTCATTGGGCTCCTTAGTCCAGGGTTTCAAGAAAGCATAGGCCTCAATGCTTTCTACTCTGGACTCCTGTCAGGCAGCCCCCTGCCAGTTCAATGTCAGCACAAGGATGCAAAGACAGCAAAGCAGGTCCTGGCCCCATGGAACTCAGCGGGACACAGAAACTGTTCAAGATGGTGCATCATCACCATGGGGTGCTGTGCAGGCTCTGACTAGAACTAGAAAGCAGAGGGGGTATCAAGGAGGGTCTTGATGGTTGAATAGGAGTTTGCCAGGCAAAGAGGTGGTGGGAGGGTATTCTCAGCAGAGGCAAAGCATGCTGGGTGAAGAAAGCTGGGTATGAGAGACTGTGAGGCCGCTGTCCCAAATGCTATGCTTGAAGCCCACTTCTGCTTTCTAGCTGTGTAACTTGGGGCAGTTTGCAACCTCTCTGTGCCTCTCTGTTCTCCTCCGTTAACAGGAACAAATAATAGTTATGGTGGTCATTAATGCTATTTGCCCAACAAATAGACACATGCTATTTGTCTCCCCTTCCAGGCGCAGGTAGGAGTGCATTTTCTGGTCCCCTGTGGTAGGCAGGGTCATGTGACTGGTCCAGGCCAATGGTATTTGAGCGGAAGTGTCATCTCCAGGCCAGGACGGTCAGTGGGAGGGCCTCCAGAGCTCTCTTGTTCCTCTCTGGCATAGTGCAGAGCCCAACAACACTTGAGATATGACTACATGAACAGTCCTGAGTCCCTAAGCCTCTCTGATGAGCAGAGTCCCTGGCGATGCACACGGGACACATACTTGAACTAGATATAACCTTGCTTATTTAAGTCACTGAGGCTCAGGAATTGTTTGTTAGGGCAGCATAACTGAGCCCGTGCTGACCGAGGGTTGTGATGGGGACACTGTGAGTTGATATAGTTAGAGCACCTTACACATAGCACTGGCACTTCACATTGGATAAACGTGAGCTGCTATTAGTACTAGTGTTGTTAGAGAGGTGGAGAGGAGAGGCCGCGGAAGAGGTGTAAAGGGGAGTAGAAGCCTGCTTCCGAGCATCTTAAATACCAGGCCCCGGCGCTGGGGATTGATCCTAAAAGCAACAGGGAAGCAGTAAAGATTTTTTACACAGAAGAATGACATGCTTAATAGACAGTTCACTCCAGAACCTGACAAATAGCAGGCATTTAATAAATACTTCTTGGATGGTTGGATAGATGGATGGATGGATGGGAGGATGAATGAATGAGTGGAACTTGGAGGAAGAGGGACCAGTGAGGAGACCATTTCAGCAACTCAGGGATCCCATGGTGAGACTGGACCCAGGGCAGGTGCCATGCAGATGGGTGGGACCCGGAGCCCAGCACTGGGCTTCCATGCCCACCCTGACCCGGCCCAGGCAGGCTGCTTCACTGGCACTGCTGCTGATGTGTAGCACACAGCACCACCTCATAACTCACTGTGTTTATGATGAAGCAGAGCAGTTGTTTGGAAGACAGCCACTCCGACACCCCACAGCCCCCAGGGCCACTCCTGATGTTTCTCCTCCACCATCCACTGCTTAACATGCCAGCCCTCTCTCCCACACCCTGCTCCACACACCCTCTACCTCCTCCGCCTGCCTCTCCAGTGCCGCAGCCAGGAGGAAATTTATTGCAGCCCCAGACTGCTGTGGGCAAATACTAATAAAACGTTGTTTTGCTGCAATTTGTTTAATTGGCCACAGAAGAGACGTCATGAGCATGTGCAGCCGCTGCTTGCGCCTGCCCGCCTGCCCGACTCACAGATGCTGTCTCCTCCCTGCATCGTGCTTCCCTGGCTGTGACCACTGTGAGTGGGACAGTGGAAAGGAGAGAGGGGAGAGCGGAGTGGGGTAAGGGGTGCCAGAATAAACCCACCCCCACTTATTTTTATGGCACTTTACTGAGCTCTTTCACCCACAAGCCTCAAGATCCTTGTGATCAGCCAGAACTGCCTGGGTTCAAATCTCACCAGTTCTTGTTCTTGGCTGTGTGTCCTTAGGCAAGCTACGGAACCTCTCTGTGGTCCAGTTTTCTCGTCTGTAAAATAAAGATGATAGCATTGTGAGAATTAAAGAAAGTAATTGCTATTAACTGAGAATAGTGTCTGTTTGGTAGGGCGCACAAGATCAAGGTTGAGAATTTACATTGCATGGGTTGTAATCACAGCTCAGCCACCTACCAGCCGCATGACCTTGGGCAAGTCACTTAACAACTTTGTAGCTCAGTTTCCCCGTCTGTGAAATGGGGATAATAATTGTGACTGCCTTCTAGAGTTGTGCAAAGATTAAGTTACTCAATGTAAAGAGATTAGAACAGAGCCCAGAACCTGGTAGGAGCCACAGACGTGGGAGCTGGACAGATCGTGGTGGCAGGACAGTGCTCTGGGTTAGAGTGTTTGGGAAGCCTTTATGCCCCGTGCTCCTTGACTGGAGGGAACTGGGGGGAAGGAGTGAGTCCTCAGAGATGGCAATTCCCAAGGTAAAAAAGTTCTTGCTGGTTCCTGGGGTTTTACAAGCAGCTGGCAGGGCCTTGGAAGAACCTATTGCCATGCATGGATTGGGAGGTGCTACTCCCCAGACTGAGAACTGGGATCAGCCCAGCCTCCCAACTGCTCCCCTCTTGGTCCCTGGCACCCACATCTGGGGGTGGGCATCCTGCCATCCGCCATGGCACCAGCAGAGGTTGGGTCATGGGGGTGCTAGGGAGGGGTAGGCCAGGCTATGGGAGCTGGGCACAGGGTCCCGGGACAGATGGGCTTGCATCTCTCCCCAGCACAGGATGCCGGGGGCAGAGAGGGGTCAGCCCCCTCCTGATGACAAAGCTGGGCTTCAGGATTTCCCTGTGTGGTGGCAGAAGAGCATGGGATGGGGTTGGGAGTCTCCGAGCCAGTCCCTTCCCATCTCTGAGTCTCTTCCTCATCTAGAGAAAAAAAGGTTGCATTTCTCTGATAATCCTTTGGTTGCCCAAATGCCTGGAGTCCAGTAAGTCCTCGATGCTGTGCTATTGTTATTTCACAGCTAGGCAGAGCTTGAAACTGTGGGCTCAGGTCAGACAGCCTGAGTTCAAATTCTGCCTCTCCCACTTTTCAGCTGTGTGACCTTGGGTAGGTGACAACCTCTCTGTGCTTCATTTTCCACCTGACAATGGGCCAGTAACAGAAGGCATCTCAGAGACTTGTTGTGAGGATTAAATAAAATCTTATTGGGCCCTTGCTGTGGGCCCTGTCAACCAGGTGCTGCTTTTCTCCATGTTTTAGATGACGAAACGGGCAGAGAGGTAAAGCCATTCGGCTGAGACCTCCCAACCAAGGAAGTGGCAGGCCAGCAGCATCCTCAGCCGCTGTGGCCTGGTGCTCTATGTCTAATCCTTTCCCTGCTTCAACAGGGAACCTGTCCGATGACAGAAGAGGCTCTGCACAGGCACATTCACACACACACACACACACACACACACACACACACACACACATTTCTGTGTGTTTCTGGTAACCTTGGCCCAGCTGGCTCAGGAACCTTTTGCCCAAAGAAAGACACCCTTTCTGAAGATACCCTGCACTCTGGCCTCTAGGTTATGCATGCTAGGGCACACCCCAGGTTGCAGGAGGCAGTGTAGCATTTTCACATGGCCTTAAGTCGTAAGTCCAATTGAATTCTGGGGGCGTTGCCTACACACTTCAAGCTCTGCTTCCCTGGTCTGCAGGGTGTGGAGAAGGTATCTCAGGAGACAGCTGCCCGGAGGTGTCTTTTCCCAGACTCCTGGCAAAGGGGTAGGATGGCGCAGGAGGGGAGAGGGAATTCTCCAGAGCCAAGAGGTCAAGTTCAAATGCAGGGTCTTTCCCTCGGGAATCAACTGTGTCCTCTGGAGCAAGTGCATTTCCCTCTCTGTGTCTCCCTTTCCTTTCTAGAAAGTGGGCATGACAACAATAGTGCCGCCTGCAGAGGGGTGTTGTGCGAGTAAAGAAGTTATTACCTGCAAAGCTCAGGGGAATGACGGCACACGGCATCCCAGGTGTGTGAGCCACTCAGTGCTCTTCCCAGTGGCAGTTTCTGTTGTCGTGAGGCTGGACTCCGATGGCCACGCACAGGGCTTGCCTCTTCCCTGGCACAGGGCAGGCATGCAGCAAATGCTCCTGGGCTTGTGGGCCAGGTGAGTGTCCTGTTTGGGGGCCCAGTGTGGACAGGTTGCTGGACAGCACCCCCAGGCCACCCTCTGAGGCCCCAACCCTACTGGTTTATCAAGGATGATACCATTTTCAGTGCCATAGATGGTCCCGCCCTAACCCTGCCCTGGACTTCCCTCCCCCTAGACTCTTCCCACAACCTCCTCCCTGCAGCTCCCCTGCCGCTTACTGCTCCTCTGTGCAGGCAGAGTCTCTTCTGAGCCGATCCTGGCCTTTCCCACGACTCCGGGGCTGCTCAGTAGAGTGCACACACCCTCCCTGGCCTGTCAAGGCCCTTGGCCATGTGGGGCAGGCCTTTCTGAAGCAGCCTACATCCCATTGTACAGAAGAGAATGCAGAGGCCCCAGAAGGGGGCATGGCACCACCTCTCAGAGTCCTGGACAAAGGCAGCCAGGAAAGCCAGGACCCAGGGATGCAGCAAGGGGACAACATCAGTCTGGGCCTAGAACTGAAAGGTGTCCTGTCCCCAGCCAGGAACAGGTTCTGTCCACCCTCATCCAATCCCAGGCATTGCATGGAATGGGAGGAGGAGAAGGGCAGAGCCTGATGCAGCCAGCTGTGGCAAGCAACAGCTGGATACACACACCAGGATGCACAGTCCCACGCCCTCTGCCAGGGCTGGGTAGTTGAGGAGGGGAGGGAAGGTCTGGGCCCAGGCAAGTGCCAGGGAGGGCAGTGTGGCAGCTCCTGAGGCTGGGGGGTGGGGTGAAGGGAGGAGAAGGGAGGCCTGATGAGCACTCAGCCAACCTCAGAGTCCAGGTCTTCCCAGGAGGCCAGTGGGACTCAGGCAACCACACTCTGACTCATGGTGGCTTTAGGGGTTCTGTCGAGACAGTCCCTGTCAGGAGCCTTGTCCGGCATTCCCTGTCTCTGGGGACTGGGCTTCAATGTGACAGCAGGAGGGTGCACAGATAGGACAGGTACCAGGAATGGATGAGGAGGATAAAATTAAGAACAATCCAGGTTATAATACCCAAAACTGGGAAAAGCACAGGAATGAATTAAACTGTGGGACTAAACTTCTCAAACCAGGATGGAAGTACAAGATTTCTTTTTTTTTTTTAGTAGTAGTATTTAAATTGTATGTGTGTGTGTGTGTGTGTGTGTGTGCATGTATATATATATATATATATATATATATATATATATATATATATTTACATGCATTTTAAAAATAAAAGTTAGAGATTTAAATTGTGTATCAAAAATATCACAAACAGCCCAGCCAATGTTGCTCAGAAGGTTGCTGGTTCGATTGCCAGGGCATATGCCTGGGATATAGGCTCAATCCCCAGACAGGGAGGGGGTGTAGGAGGCAGCTGATCTATGTTTCTATCTCTCTCTTTCTCTATCTGAAATAAAAACATATTTAAAAAATATTACAAACATTAAAAGGCAAATAACGAAGTAAAAAAAAAGAAGAACTGCCTGGGGTGGGCTGCATGACCTCTGACCTCTGTTCCCTCTCCCCTAGAGCTCTGCCCAAGTCCCTTTGAAAGTATCCAGGAAGAGAGGGGATGGCACCATGTACTTGCTCCTTCACAAATATTCACTGAGAAATGGCCCCAGGAAACAGGAGCACAGGCCTTGTTTTTGTGGAGCTTAGAGTCTAATGGAAGGGACAGACAAAAGGCAAGTTCACAGGCCATTCACAATCCCTGTTTTAAGGGCTCTAATGGGTGTGTGCAAACGCTTTCATGGACAGATGGGCACCTAACTTGTGAGGAGTCAGGGGAGGCTTCCTGGAGGAAGCAACACCAAATGGAGTCCTGGAACCTGAGGGAAGACAGAGATACACAGCCACCTTTCCAGCCCTTCCAGCCAGCAGGGAGGTAGGCCACATGCACAAGTGGCAGCAGCACAAGGTCTGGTCTGTCCAAGTCAGAACGTTATTGTGTTTGACCAAGGCTGTTTGCAAGGGCGGTCAATGAGGAAGGGCCACATGAGCGGTGCTGAGGGTATTGCCTCCGCAGGTCAGAGGAGAGGGCCTTGGGGACAGAGAGGTGCGAGGCTGCCGGCAGACGCAGAGCCAGGGGGACTGGGTTCCCAGCCCCAGTGATGCTCTTACGTGAATGACCTTGACCACGGGGCTGTGTCTCTCTGGGCCTCTGCTTCCTCACCTGTAAAATGGGAACCAGGATAAAGCTCCAGTGCCCTAGCCCCAGGCCAGTTTGGGATCAACAGAGTGAATGCATCCATGCCGTCTCTGAAAGTGTGAAGTGTCACCGATCTGCAAGATGTTACATTCGTCCACTCTGCCCAGGTTATAGGATTTGTCCGGGCCAGTGTTTTTGGACCAGAGTTCACATCCTGGTTCTGTGATTTTCTGGGCAGCTTTAGGCAAGTGACATAACCTATCCAGGCCTCAGTGTCTGTGAAATGGGACGAACACGCCTGGCCACAGAGTGAATGAGATCACTGTCTCTGCCTGGCAAGGGCTCCAGGGGGGACACCCATTGCCAGGGGGGCGGGGTGACACCTCCCCATGGACAAGTTCACCCCCCACCCCAGGTGCCCCAGGCCTTGTCCATTCTTAACCACCAATCTTCCCAGCCGCACAAGAGACGCTCATTGCCCCTCCCCCCTCCAAAAGCTGCCCAGTGGGGGTGGAGGCCCCAAGTCCCCAGCTGCTCTGGCCCAGATAACATGCACACCAATGGGGACCCTGGCCTACAGAGACTTCCCGGATAACGCTGCCCGCCCCAGATAGCCGGGGCCTATCAGCCCGTCCTCTTGTCCTCCAAACCACATTGCTGGCGATAACGGGATTGTGTGGGGCCGCATCTGCCTGGCCCAGGTGGAAACCTTTCGCAGGTTTCCCCCTCCCCGCCCCCCTCTCTCTTATTAACAGCAAATGTTGGGCCCCTTCCGGGACACACCATTCCTTTGGCAGCCAGACTCTCCCAGCTCAGCTTCCCCTCCCTCTGTCTCTTGCAGCTCTGTAAGGGGGCCATTTGTCCCCTCTGTTGGACTTCCACAGGAAGAGAGGGAGGCGCGAGAGGCGAGATTAGGCAGTGCCAGACAGGAAAATTCTGTGTAGGGGTCTGTGTGGTTCTAAAGGTTCGGAGTGGGGTGCCCTTGCTAAGAGGACACCTATAACAATACGGAATGCTTTTTGTTGTTGTTGATTCCCACCCACGGACATGTCTCCATTGATTTTCAGGGAGAGTAGAAGAGAGAAGGAAAGACAGGGAAATATGGATGTGAGAGAAACCACATCGATGGGTTGCCTCCTGCACGTGCCCCCATCTGGCCCTGGGCTGGGGGAGGAGCCTGCAATCAAGGTTCGTGAACTTGACTGGAATCGAACCCGGAACTCTCTGGTCTGCAGGCCGATGCTCTATCCACTGAGCCAAGCTGGCTAGGCCTGAATACTTATTTGATCCCTTGGGAGAGGCCTCTTGTTGCCTTTGTACCCATTTCACAGATAAGGCAACTGAGGCTCAGAAGGTCACAGAGCTAACCGGTAAATAAAGCTGGACTTGAAGGCCGGGTCTAGAGGCTCCAAGCTTGTGCTCTTGCCTGCTGGACCCTGTTCCCAAAGTGCAGCTCTGCATTTGGCCATTTCCGGGGGGTGGAGAGGAAATGGGGGTGGGGGAGGGGTCCTTTCCTTGGGCACGAGCAGAAGAATCTGAGCCACAACTGGAAGGTGGCTTTGGGCGGGCGCTAGGGGACTGGGCTGAAGGAACACTGCCAGCCCCCAAAGGGGGATCTTCACCTCCCAGGGCTGCAACAGCCGTGGAGGTCACCTAGAGCCAGGGACTCACGGGACAGATGGGAAAACAAGGCAAAGAGCAGCAAGGTGATGTGTGGGCAGGACCATCCAGCCAGTGAGGCCCCAACTCACCAGTGTTTCAGATGAGGAAACTGAGGCAGAGAGAGGGCGAATGACTGACAAGAGCCCACAGAGGTTCATCAAAGCAGAGCCGGGAAGCGAATGGATCTGTAGCGCAGGGCTGTGTCCACTGTCCCACGTTAGACACGCACCACCTAATGCAGACACCCACACAAAAACATACAATGGACCCTGAGGGACAGACACTCAGAGCACACGTCAGGGCCACCCAGATGGGCACAAGGCTGGTGCACACGTGCTCACCTGTCATGGCACTGAGCGGGACCTACAACCCCCTCTCCCACCCCAGGACCTGGAGAGGGCACTGCTTGACTTGTTCTTACTCCCCCCACCCCCACCTCCTCCTCAGGCCCCCCTCCTCCGGAGCAGCACCAAGCCAGGAAGCTTCACGCTGTGCTTAAAAAGGGCACTTAATTTTTCATTCTTAAATGCTGGGATGCTCTTGTCTTCCAGCTTCGCCCAAACCCCTTGGTGGAGATGGATGGGGGCTCGGAACACAGTTATCAGAAAGATTAAGCTGGGACTTGTCATTTTTTTATATCACGGAGCAGTCAGCCCTAGGAGTGATGTCCTCCACTCCGCCAGGATGAGTCCAGAACCTTTAGTGCCAGTAGTAAAAAAGACTATAAAAAACACCATCGGAGAAAGGGTAATGATGAAATTTAACTGCTCCCGATCACACACCTGGGGTCTGCTCGCCGTGGAACCAGGGGGTTCGGCCGCATCATCCTTTACTGCCGTGTCCTTGTCTCAGAGTTTAAGGTCCTTCCACTGAACCAGAACGTTGTGTCCACGGCCGGGACCCTGGGGCTCGCCGGTCCCTCCCCGCCCTGCCTGGGCCAGGTCTGCAGAGAGGGAGGAAGCAGAACAGACTCGGTCCTAGGAGGCCTTGGGGTCCTGGCAGAGGGGACACAGGGCTGGACATCCCAGGAGTCTAGCTCAGCCACAGGGTGATGGAGATGCTCCAGCCGCGACTGCTCTTGAAACCTGCATGAGGCTAGACTGTGCTTGGCTCACATTTTATTTCCTTCCTTCCTTCTCCATTCCTCTCTCTCTCCCTTCCATCTCACTTTTACGTGCCAGGAACCATGTTACACACCTGATGGCTACCAAGGGCCTTCTATTGCTCTTAGGACACAGTACTCTGCTTACCTGATTCTAGCTTCACCCCACCCCCATCCCTCCAACCTGATCCCTCTTGCCCCACATTCCCATAGCACCCTGTCCCTGTATCCCTCCTAATGCTCTCTTCTAGCTGTATTGAAATCCTTCAAAATAATTTGCTCTCTCCAGCCTCTGGGCTTTCACATATGCTGTTCCCTCTGCCTGGAACACTCTTGGTTATCTCCTATGCAGCAGGTCTCAGCTGTCACTTCCTCCAGGAAGCCCTCCCTGCCCTTCCCTGAGTCCCTGTAGGCTTCCTCACCAAGAGACCCTTGGGCCCCCTGCATTTCCCCTTCAAGGTATGTAGCATCACCCTGTGTTGTCATTGTTTAATGGTCCGTGAGGGCCCTTGTGGAGGGCACTCTTCTGGACCTGGGAAGTTAGTGGTGAGCAAAACAGACAAAATCCCTGGCCTTCTTGAAGCTTATATTCCAGGGGAGATGAGTAGAACAGAGCTATCTTTTTCAACCTTTGTGGACATGGCACTGAAGGCGTGGTTGAGTTTGAGCCTCAAAGGCGCTGTGAGGCGCCTTTATTCTGATTGTACGACCAAGAGCCCTCAATCCACCCAATCAGGGAACAATAGTACTGAAGTTCACACCCAGGTCTGCAGGTGCTGAGCTGCGGAATCTCCACTGCAGGACACTGCTCCTCCGTGTTCACCTGCTCGGGCCTCTCAGTCACCCGTGCTAGTTAGTCCTTAGCATGCCAGGCATGCCCTTGCCTCTGAGCCTTTGCACGTGCTATTCCTTATGCCTGGAATGCTCTTCCTGCTGATAACCTTAGGCTCACCCCTCTCCTCCTTCAAGTCTTTGCTCAAATGTCCTTTTCTCAACATCTTCCCTGATGCAATTGCATGCACACACACTCACACTCACACACTCCTTTGCCTCCCCTGCCCCCTACTCTATATGCCACCCATTGTGTCTGCCCTTCCTTGAATGTGAGTTCCCTGAGGGCGGGGATGTTTGCCTGTTCTGTTTGTGGTTGTGTCTCTGGTGCCTAAGAGAGGTGCTGAGTGAATGTTTCCTAGATGAGGGGATGGATGGATGGATGGATGGATGGATGGATGGATGGGTGGGTGGAAGGGTGGGTGGATGGGTGTGTGGGTGGGTGAGTGCATAGGTGATAAATAGAGACACAGAACTGAATAAGGCTGGATCCCAGCCCTGAAAGGTCTCTGTCCAGCCAAGGAAGAAGGACTTTGTCATCTGAGTGAGAGACACGTTCTTACAGAGGTGTATGCAGAGAAAGAGCAGCACCCCGACACTGTCTCCTCCCCATTTCAGGACTTGGCCCTCTCCTGAGACCCACTCTTACTCTGAACACCCAGACTGTCAGTCTGTGGGCAGAGGGTGTCCCAGTTGGTCCCAGGGAGGGCAGGCTGGGATGGGGCTGTGTGAGTGGAAGCACAGACAGCACAGGTCCTGTCCCTGGCTCGGGGTCAGCTCTGGAGCATTGCTGGGAGGACTCGGTGGGAAGGAAAGCAAAAGCATGGTCTGTGGAGGCCCCAGCCCCAGCCCCCTGGTAGTGGCTGCTTCTGTGCCTACAGTGCCTGCAAAGGGCCGTTCTCCAGAACCCAGGAGGCCGGAATGCCAGTCCCAGACTCCAACTCTGACACAACAAAGGGACCTCGAGCAAATCACCTTCCCTCTCTGAGTCCTGGCGTTTTCTCTCCTCTAAAACCTTTTCAAATAGGATTCCCTCCACATTTCTTCAGTACATACAGGAAAATACACACATCATATTTAGTGATTATTCACAACGTAAATATGTTCATATGACTAGCACCCTGATCAAGAAAAAAAAAACATTGCTGGTTCCCCCAAAGTCCTCTAGGAGCCCTTTCCCAGGTCCTCTCCCCTCTTCCCTCCCAAGGCAAAGATTCTCCTGAGTTTTAACACTATAGGTTGAGTTTCCTCTGTTTTCCAAACCTCAAGGATCCCTTTTATAACCTCTACAAAATTCTCTTTTGATTTCAGTATCTGTGGTAGCTCACCTCTAAGGTGACCCCCAATGATGCTGGCCTGCTGGTACTCACACCCCGTGGCGTCCCCTCCCACATCAAATCAGGGTGGTCTTTGTGCCCCACTCACTATGGCCGAGGAGATGGGGTATGGCTTCTCAGGCAGGTCGTGAAGGGCAGTGTGGCTTCTGCCTTGCTCTACTGAATCACTAGCTCCGAGGAAGCTAGCCGCCATGGAGTGAGCCATCCTCTGGAGAGCCCCACGTGGACAGGGTTGAGGCCTCTCCCCCCCCCCCCCCCCCCCCCCCCCCCCCCCCCCCCCCCCCCCCCCCCGCCCCCGCCCCAGCCAGCACCAGCGTGCTAGTCCCACAATGGCACCACCCTGGAAGCAGATCTGCCAGCCCCGGTGCAGCCTTCAGATGGCTGCAGCCCAGCCAACACGAGACTATGAATGAGACCCTGAGCTGGAACTGCTAGCCATCTCTGAATTCCTGATCCATGGCAACTGTGAAAGATAACAAATGTTTACTGTTCTTTAAGGCACTTATTGAGGGGAGGGGGCAGGATTTGTTCACAGCAATAGATAAGTTATACAGTATTCAATGATTGAGCGAATACCCAGGGAGCCAAAACTCCTAGGCTTTCAGGAACTACTTAAAGGAATTCCTTTTTAAAATTATCTTAAAAGTTTCTACTCACCCTTAAAAAGGAGTCTTCCTTTGGGTGCATGACGAAGACTTGGTTCAGGTTAAGGACTGCAATGACCTCAGGTTCCTTCCACGGCCTGAGGTCCCAGGCCTGGGTCAGGGTGAGGACTTGCTGCTGACTCATTTGCTCTCCACAGCTCTTTTCCTACTAAGACTCTGGGATCAGAGACCTTCAGGAACCTACCTCCCAGGCCTTGGTCCCTCCATGCTGTTGGGCAGTAGAATGTGATAGTGAGGACTCCAAGCTTGGGGGTCAAGCAGGCCTGGGTTTGAATCCTGGATGCTCCTTTTCCAGATCTGTGTGGCCACAAACAAGTAGCCGTACTTCTCTGAATCCCAGTTTCCTCTCAGAAAAAGCAGAGAGCAGATGCCACGCTCACACGGCGCAGAAATGACACAGTGCCTTGTAATTGTAACACTTTGGAAACACTCGAGGGGCTTGGCAGCTGTAGTGATCCTCAGACCGCAGACTGGCGGGCGCTCCCAGGGGTGTTGGAGACTGTCGTTCCCCTGTCACCCCAGCTGAGATGAGTCCTGTGTGGCTGCCCCATGTGCTGCTGGACAGCCTCCCGGCTCATCTGTGCCGACACGGAGTTGGAAGGGCCAGGTGAGCATATGGCCTCATGCAGAACTTGGTCAGAGAAGGGTCGGCTTCCTCCCCCTCATTAGAGTCGCCCCGGGCCCTGCGCCCTCCTTAGCAGAGGCCTGGATAACGAAGGCCACAGCCTATTAATTGCGGTGACAGTGATAAAGGGAGGGGGGAGGCTGCTATTTGTCTTGCCCGTAACCTCTTGCATCATTCCAAGATGAATGAAAACTCATTTTCTGCTTTGATTCGGTCTAATTTCTCTGGGCCTCCTGGGCCTTGTGGGGTGGGGGGATAGGACTCATAGCCCCAGCTGAGAAGGAGGAGGAGGGGTCAGAGGTCACAGAGGGAGGAGGACAGGCTCCACTAGGGAGCCAAGAACTTGTGAGGGGAGGGGGAGCGACTAGAGCATTCATTCATTAAGCATGGGGCTTACACAGGTGCGAGCTGATTAGATTGCAAACTAATCCTGTGCGGGAGGGAATCCGCCACCCACTTCACGGGTGGGGCAGCGGTGGTGGCGGTGGAGAGAATGTGGATTGCACAAGGTCACACAGTCAGTCAGGGCGAAAGCCTGGCTTCAGCATGGAGGGTCTGTCCAGCACCACCATCAGCTCCTTCCTGTCACCTCCCCTCCCCATCGCCTCCCATGTGGATGAATGGCTTCCTCAGCAGCATGGAAGCCCCTTGGAGGGGAAATGACTGTCCAGATGGGGGAGCTACCACCCTACCTGTTATTCTCCCCCAGGGGTTGAGGCAAGGGGAGGGATGGAGAGGGATAGGGAGTGGACCTTTTTTCTCCCACAAGGAGCAAAGACTGACCAAGGGCCTTGTTGGAACAGCCATCTTTTCTATGAGATGGAGCCAGCTGTGCCTGCCTCCCCAGGATCACAGGGGGGCTGGAGGGGGGGAGGGGGAAGGGGAGGGAAGGGTGGTGAGCATGTGTGAAGGTGCTTCCTCTCTGTGGGAGGAAGAGGGAGCCAAACTTGCCGATGATCAGAGTTATCTCAGACCGATGAACCACATGCCCAGTGAACCCCTGATGATCCAGAGGTCCTATGGGGCCAGAGAGTAGGAGGGGCTGGGGCCTTGTGCCTGTCTGCTCAAGTGGTCTTGCAGCCCCAGATTGCTGCATGGTCTGTGAGGAAGGTGGGAGATGCCCCCGAGCGTGGCTCATGGAGAAACTCAGCAAAGTATGCTGAGTATGATTCATACCACATCCTCCCCGGTAGACGAGTTGCCGTTGGGATCGGTTTAATGGAGCGGTGCAGGAGTAAGAGCGTGGGCTCTGCAGTCAGGTGGCGACCTGGTGTGAATGACAGCACTGTTGCTGACTACTGTGTGATCTCGGGAAAGTTGCTTTGCCTCTATGGACCTTGCTTCCCTTCTCTGTAAGAAGGGGTAATAATTGTATCTCCTTCGTATGGCTGTCACTTAACTATGTAAAGCACTTAGAGCAGTGTAGAGTACAGGGAAGGGGCTGGGCGGTGCCCTGAGAGACAGTGGCCAGAAAGCGCCAGTCTGAGGTCAGGATGTGTGTGAGAAGTGAGGCAGCTGGCTCCACCCAGGCCCCACGCTTCCATCAAGGAAGTCCTCCCATCTGCCCCAGATCTGAATTGCAAATGCCTTCCCTTCCCCACCATTCCGGCTCCAGCTGGAGCCGAGGACAGGAGCCCAGAGAAGTGTTCTTGTCCCTGCAGGATGCTTGCAGCCTGGCTTTGTCTCAAAGAGTCTGCAGGCAGAGCCCTCAGACCAGGGCCCCTTTCCAGCAGTCTGGGAACGAGGAAGCAAGACCCAGTTAGAACGACCTAGCCTGGCATTCAAGGCTCTCATAGTCTGATCCCACCTTCTCTCTGTCTTGTAAGGAACATCTGCCTTTACCACCCCCACTTCGCCCCCGCCAACAACCACCATCCCACTGCCCATCGGTACTGCTCCAGTCTCAGCTACACCTCCCACTACTGTTGAGAGTCCCATTCTACAGATGGAGGAACTGGGACTCAGAGAGGCTCACAGCTAGCAGGTGGCAGAGCTGGGATGCACAACCCCATTTTGCTCACTCAAGAACCCAGTTCTTGCCCATTACCTAGGCCTGCCACAAAGCAGACTCTGCCAACATACATAGGAGAAATGAGGTCAGGGAGTCAGGAACTATGATGAAGGTATAAAAGGAGCTTCTACAGAGGTCATTCATTCACTGACTTGATATTTACCAAACACCTACTAGGTGCTAGGCACTCAGCTATAACAAAAATGAGGATGAGAATAGCAAGCATCAAGCATGGGATATGTATGCATGAGAATAGCAAGCATCAAGCATGGTATATATGTGCATGAATCATCGATAACAGCAACATGACAGTAATAATATGAAAGTCATTGCTAACATTTCCAGGTCCTACTATGTGCTTGGCACTAAGCTAGGTGTTTTGTATGCAAAGCTCTAATCCTTATGATAGCTCTGCTGGGCAGATACTATTATTATTACCACATTATAGATAAGATGAGTCCACTGAGGCTCAAAGAGACTAAGGCCACACAGGTTTCTTGCACTGAGAGAATTTGAACCTTGGCCTGTCTTTGAAGAAGACTAACAATGATGATGATAACTACCTAGCAGATACTAGGTGCTTTCTGTGTACCAGATGGTTTGCTAAGCACTCAAAATGACAACGTAAGCTTGAGGAAAAATGACAAGTTCTAGAATCATCAGGGTGACTCATTCACCTGCTTCCAGGCTTTTTGGAAGCAGAGCGCAAGGTCTCAGCCTCTTCCGGGATAATCACAGATTGCCTGCAGGATTAGGGTGGCCTAGGTTCGAGTCCTGGTCCCACCACTACCCGTGGGACTTTGACATGTTGCTCATGTCCTCATCTGTAAAATGGAAAAAATACTCCCGATTCATAGGATTGTTATGAACACCTGGAACCTCTCTTATTGGGCAGGATTGACATTTTCTAACCGAGATCAGGCCTCTCAGCCAGAGCCTGGGACCCAGGGCCTCGCTGGCCCCAGGGCAGCCTGCCCTCCTCCCTCATCATTCCCCACCTCCACCCCTGGGTGACCCCCTGTCTCCCTGAGAATCTCAGCCGCTTCTGCGATAGGTTCTTGCTGGATTTTTCTTTTCTTCTATCAAGTTGTAGGTAAGGACATAGCAGAGATACTTTCGGATAAAGAAAGAATCTGAGACTTAGAGAACTAGGGAGAGGAAGAGGAGAGGAGGAGAGGGAAGGGAAGGGAGGGAAAGAAAGAAACCCAAACGATAGGAAATTAAGGTAAAATAGAAAAAAAAA
Source organism: Lasiurus borealis (assembly GCA_004026805.1). Classification (NCBI taxonomy): domain Eukaryota; kingdom Metazoa; phylum Chordata; class Mammalia; order Chiroptera; family Vespertilionidae; genus Lasiurus; species Lasiurus borealis. The sequence continues at coordinate 20,872 of PVJN01031371.1, forward strand.
AAAGAAAAGAAAACACAGAACCAAAAGACCAAGGGACACTGCAGAGGTAGAAAGATGGAGCTGAAACAGAGGAGGAAGAAGAAGAAAGAGAAGTATTGAAGCTGGGAAGATGCCAGCATAGAGTAAGTGAGTGGGAAGGGAAGGGCCCCTCCAGCAGCTGGCAGGGACAGAGACAAAGCTGACCCGGCAGCACCCACCTCCGCCCCCCCTCATTCCCTCACCATCCTCCCCCACTGCCCCCATTCCCCACCTCCCACCCCCCCCACCCCCGGTCTCCCACTGAGCCAGGTTTTCTGACAGCATTCTGCTGTGGAGAAAGAAAAGCCTCCTTTCCCACATTCGAATGAATTTGATATTCAATCAATAAAGATTAACTCGCCCAAGGTAAAGGGGTTTTTACATCGCAAGGAAGTCAAATACGATTATGCAGATGAGAAAATTATCCTGCGATGAGGCTCAGCTCCCGTATGATAATTCTGTGGAAGGTGGACTCCTGCCCTGATTAGCATAGCTTCAAGACCAGACCAGGTGGAGGAGGTGAGGACCCAGAGATGGGATGCCCGGCGAGGGATCCCACTCGGAGAAGTTGGTCAGAGGTGTCTGCTCCCTGAGGCCTTTTCTGGGGAAAGAGGGTTGAGGGGAGCCTGGATCCTGCTGTGTCTATTGAAAGTCTCTGGACCTCAGTTTGCTCTCCTCTCAAAGGAGAGAGCACTCGGAGCAGGGCTTCTCAGACTTTCAGATGAGCATGAATCACCTGGAGACTCTCCTGAGAGAAGATACACACACACACACTGAGTGGCCAGATTATAATGATCTCTGAACACATAATAATCTGGCCACTCAGTGTATATCCTATATAATAAAAGGTTAATATGCAAATTGTCCCCTCGACCAAGAGTTCCACCAGCAGTCAGGGTGGCCAACCACCCATGTACCCTACAGGCTGGCTGGACCCCCACCCATGCACAAATTCATGCACCAGGCCTCTAATACACACACACACAGACACAGACACACCACACACACACACACACACACACACACACACATGAGTGGCCAGATTATTATGCATTCAGAAATCATAATCTGGACACTCAATATGTATGTGTGTGTGTGTCTCTCTCTCTCTCTCTCTCTCTCTCTCTCTCTCTCTCTCTCTCTATATATATATATATATATATATATAGTGTATAAATAGAGATATATGTATGTATTTAATACACAAGAGATGTTTAGAGGCCTGGTGCACGAAATTCGTGCATGGGGGGGCAGGGTGTGTCCCTCAGCCCAGCCTGCACCCTCTCCAATCTGGGACATCCCTCTCACAATCCAGGACTGCTGGCTCCCACTGCTTGCCTGCCTGCCTTCCTGATTGCCTCTAACCGTTTCCTCCTGCCAGCCTGATCACCCCCTAACAACTTCCCTGCCAGCCTATTTGCCCTAACTGCCCTTCTCTGTAGGCCTAGTCACCCTTAACTGCCCTCCCCTGCAGACTTGATTGCCTCCAATTGCCCTCCCTTGCAGGCCTGGTCCCTCCCAACAGCCCTCCTCTACTGGCCATCTTGTGGCATCCATCTTGTGTCCACCTGGGGGCAGGCATCTTTGACCACATGGGAGCAGTCATCTTGTGTGTTGGAGTGATGGTTAATTTGCATATTACTCTTTTATTAGATAGGATTATTAGATAGGATATATTCTCTCCAGCCCTCAGATAGATATTATCATTTCCATTTGGTAGGAAATTAGGCTCAGAGAGGCAAAGTGACTTCTTTGAGGTTGTAGATTTCAGATTCAAATCTAGTTTGGCCTGACCCCCAAAGGCCAGGTTCTTTCCACTGTAGCCATCACATCCCACCCCTGGGGCTCTGGGCCCTAAGGCCTAAGTGAGCCAATAAGTCCCTCCCTTCCTTCTACACCTGAACTTGCTGACCTCACGTGCTGGAGGGGAGTGAGCAGGGGATTGATTGGAAGTCAGGCAGCCCTGGGTTCAAATGCTGTCTCTTGTTCTGTGACCTTAGGCAAATCACTTACCTTTTGAATGTCATACTTGGCCAAATAGGATGATAAGACCAACTTCTAGGGTTCCTGAGGGAAGGAGATGAGACCAGGTACACCTGGGTGGCATGAGTTCAGATAGGACAAATTTTCTCCTTAAGAGGGCATGGAGGCTGGCCGAGCCAAGGCTTGGAGATTCTAGAATTTGTGACTCTTCACTCCCACCCTCCTTGGCCAAGTGACCACTGACTCCTCCTGCTCAGAACCAGTATCCCCACAATCTGGATGCTGGGACTGGAACCTCCACCCCAGGAGCCCATCAGGGCAGGTCTCCTCTGCCCTCCCCCAGGAAAGCTGGGGTGTGACCTCCAGCACCTCTACCGTTGCAAGTGCCCCATTATCTGTCCGGGGAGCTCAGCCCTTGAGTTCCCCTCTGTAAAGAGAGGCAGAGGGCCTGAGCTGTCTCTACAGAACCTTCCAGCCCAGGCAGCCTTCCTTTCCTCTCCCAGGAATTTGCCAGAGAACCGTCCTGTGTTCATGGCTACTGAGTAAGGTTACACCCAGCAGGGGAGGGGCTGAGTGGGGCTGAAATCAGCCCCTGGTCCACTCACTCACCAACCTGTGCTGCCTTTGCTAGCTGTTCCAAAAGCTCCCGGTGCATCATTGGGGAAGAACATACCTTCCCTGTGCCTCAGTCTCCTTCTCTGTGAAGTGGAGGTTAAAACCTTTCCCAATTCTCTCCCCCTTTGTGTCTGAACAACCTCTCCTCCCTGCCAGTCTGCCAGTGCCCCCAGCACCCCTTTGGCCACCAGTCACTAACAGAGCTGAGATGTACCGGGCCCCCAGGAATGGAGGTAGCCCCAGTCCTCACCCTATCTATGTTGCTATTTCCATACCACCTCCTAGAACCTCCTGCATCCAGCCAGGGCAAGCAAGGATGAGTGTGAGGAGAGAAATGGGAAGAAAAGAAGAAAAGGGGGGAAGTGGGGAAAAGCTGGGAGCTGCCTGCCACCTTCATGCTTGTGCGATCCTGTGAATATGTTTCCCTGTTTCACCCCTGTTTCACGGGTCTGTGACTCTCTGTTGTCTCTCTACTCATGTGTGGTCAGGTCCTTGTCTGGGCACCTGTGTAAGTGCAGCACTCTGACTCCGTGCAGGTACCTGCTTTCTATGTCTCCTGCCCTGTGTGTGCCCACCTCTCTGTGTCTGATGTGTGTGTATGAGCCTTGGGTATGTGTGTGTGAATCATGTGTGTCTGAATGAGGTTATATAGTGTGTGATGTGTATGTGTGTGTTTGAATGGGATCATGCGTGAGCACTGTGGGTATGAGTTTTTGTGTGTATCACATGGGTGTACATCAATGTGGGTGTGTGAAGATCTGAGTGTGTGTCCAGGTGAGTGTGTATTAATGTGGCGGCTATATTCTGACTGGAGAGAATCAGCATGCGTGTACATGTATCTGTGTGCATCTGTGTATGTGCATCAGTGTGCATGAACGTAAGTATATGTGTATGACTAAGTAGCATGTATCGTGTGGGAGGGTGTGAATATCTGGGGGGTATCTGGGTGATGTTCATCAGTGTGTGAGGGATATATATCCTATGTGAGTCTGGGTGAATAGATAGCAGCATGTGGGGTATGTATATGTGTGTGAGGGGTATGTCAGTGTGTGTGTGAACATGCCCTTGAGTGTGTACGCATCTCTGTGTGGGTCTGAATGGGCATGTTTAAGTGTGCGAGGAGTGTGTATCTCTGCACATGCTTCACTGTGAAAGTGTCTGTTTATTAGCATCTAGAAAGTGAGGGGTGTGTGTACCTTTGTGTCTGGTGTGTGTCTGTGTGTGAGTGTCTGTGTGTGTCTCTGAGTGTCTTTGCGTGTCTCTCTATCTGCATTTGTGTGAGTCTGTGCCTCTCCAGCTTGGCTGGGCCCAGGCACTGTAAATCCATCAACTCCACATGATTTTGTCAATTCTGACAGCTAACTTCAACATGACGACAAATCTGGCCCCAGAGGATATTAAGCAAAGACACATGAGCCTATAATTTTCTGCTTCCACGTGTGAGATGCTAT
>PVJN01031372.1:5516-25023 GCA_004026805.1 Lasiurus borealis
TGTTGTTCATAATTTTTTGGCTTTTACCTTTTTCTTCTTCCTCTTCTAAAAGAGTACCTTTTAGCATTTCATATAATACTGGTTTGGAGTTGATGAACTCCTTTAGCTTTTTCTTATCTGTGAAGCTCTTTATCTGCCCTTCAATTCTGAATGATAGCTTTGCTGGATAGATTATTCTTGGTTGTAGGTTCTTGCTATTTATCATGTTGAATATTTCTTGCCACTCCCGTCTGGCCTGCATCGTTTCTGTTGAGAAATCAGCCGACAGTCGTATGGGTGCTCCCTTGTAGGTAATGAACTGTTTTTCTCTTGCTGCTTTTAATATTCTCTTTGTCTTTTGCTCTTGTTATTTTAATTATGATATGTCTTGGTGTGGTCCTCTTTGGATTCCTTTTATATGGAGTTCTGTGTGCTCCCTGGACTTGTAAGTCTACTTCTTTTACCAGATGTGGGAAGTTTTCAATCATTATTTCTTTAAATAGGTTTTCAGTATCTTGCTCTCTCTCTCTTCCTCAGGCACCGCCACAATTCTGATGTTGGTACGCTTGAAACTGTCCCAGAGGGTCCTTACACTATCTTCACATTTTTGGATTCTTTTCTCTTCTTGTTTTTCCAGTTGAATGTTTTCTGTTTCTTTATATTTCAAATTTTTTACTTGATTCTTGCCTTCCTCTAGTCTGCTGTTAGGACTCTGTATAATATTTTTTATTTCAGTCAGTGTCTCTAGTTGGTCCTTTTTCATCTCCTCTACGCTCTCGCTAACTTTATCCAACTTTTCTAGCATATTCTTTTTTTTTTTTTTTTTTTTTTTTTTTTTTTTTTTTTTTTTTTTTTTTTTTTTTTTTTTTTTTTTTTTTTTTTTTTTTTTTTTTTTTTTTTTTTTTTTTTTTTTTTTTTTTTTTTTTTTTTTTTTTTTTTTTTTTTTTTTTTTTTTTTTTTTTTTTTTTTTTTTTAGCATCCAAAACCTTTTTTAATAATATGATAGGATTTAGCGTTATTTTTTGTAGCCCCGGCTGGCCCGGCGGCCTCTTGCACGCTCAAACTTCTGGCCCTTGGATCGCACGTAGGGTTTGGTGTGGCTGTGGGGGGTTCCTGGGGCCTTGCCAAAATGCCTGTATACCTCACGGCCCCTTCGAGGACCAGAAAGCAAGACAGTGCCACAGCCCTTGGGGGAGTCCAGGGCCAGCTGGTCGAAGGTGAGAATCTTGCCCCCAGCTTTGAGGATTCGGCTCCGGGCTCGGCTGCTCATACGAAGGGCACACACCTTCAGTTTGGGCACCTCCTGGATTCTCACGTCATCAGTTATAGTCCCTACAACTACGGCGGTTTTGCCCTCCCGGCCAGGAAGCTTCATCTTGCGGATCATTCGGGAAAGGGACAGAGGCGGCCGGTTGGTGCGACTCATAAACAACCTCTTCAGCACCACTTGGTTGAAAATGGAGTTGGTTCTTCTGGCCAGAAACCTGTACAGCTTGACCAACAGCCTTAGGTAGATGTCCTGGCTCTTGGGCTCCTTGTGACGAACCTTCCGGTCTTTGTTGTGGCGAATGTCAACTCCCATGATGGCGCCTTCTGCTCCACCAGGTCCGGAAAGACCATATTCTTGAAAAACCTTATAAGCGTGGTTTTGAACTCTATATCCAGTCGTGTTTTTTTTTCCCTCCATTTCTTTTGTTTGTGATCCCTTTCCTTGTCTCGGCATTTTCACTATGCCAGGAGAACTTCTGTGTTGGATTCAGCCTTATGATACCAGACTTGCAAAACCGAAGAAGCCTCTGTTGAGCTTGGGATGGGTGGAGTCTCAGGGCTTAAGGAACCGCCTTGCCTTCCAATCGGCCCCGCCCTCCAGGGCCCCTGAGTCTCACATGACTGGGTAATCGCTGGAGCGGACCTTGTGCGCGTGCGCCCGCAGTGCCTCTTGACCGCTGCCTTTCCAGCTCCCCTGTGCTCCAGGACCATACGAGGCTAGGTCCTCAGGGTTTCGCCCGAAACAGGGGCTTAGTAGAGTCAGAAGTGGCACAGTTAGGAGGGTCTGTCTCCCACCCACTCTCGAAAGCCAGCGGCACAGTCAGCAATCTGTCCTCTGCACAGTTCTGTGTGCACCACCAGACCTCTGATCTTTTGCAACTCCCCTAAATTTCCGTGCACCTCTCCCTTTTCACAGTCCAAACTCCCTCAGTATGAGTTTCGGCTGGATCTGGGGTTTAGTGTCGTAAGATAAGGGGTTCAATGTCATTGGGAGTCTCTGTTTCCCTCCCGCCAGAGAAAGCCAGCCAGGTACTCCGGCACCCACTCTTTCAGCGTGCATGTCTCCTTACCTCAGCTTTTTGCAGCTCCTCTGGGTTTCCGTGAGCCTCTCTCTTTCCTTCTAGCTGTAGAACTTCCACTCAGCCAGCTTTCCTGTGGTTCTGGATGATGTCCGTTCTTTCTTTTAGTTGTAGTTTTGAAATTGTTGTGCGAGGCAGCAGTGTAGGTGTTTACCTATGCCGCCATCTTGGATTCTTCAATGGTCCCGTTTGTTGAGTAACAGTTTCTGAGCTGTGGCACTGGTCAGTCCTTGAGCCCAGTATCGTGTGAGTATACTCAGCCATGTCTTTTCCTTGCAGACTGATGTGGAGACCCCATCAGCATATCCATGTGGGTGCTGGTGCTGCGAGGCCTGTGCTGAGGCCTTCCGTGGCAGCCCATCCCCACTTTTGAGTGATCTCTTCAGGAATACACTCATGTTTATGGGATTGTTCATATTTTCTGGTGCAGCTCTTTGGGTAGTGAGGAGCAGGGTGTTTCAGGGTGTTTCAGGGGAGTAAGTGGAGGGTGCAGAAACAGACTGGCCTCCCTCCTGAGGCCATTTGCAGTGCACAGGGCTCTCCCCAGGCTGCCTCCCCAAGTGAGTGCCCTACTTTTACTTCCTGTGGTAGCACGTGATTGCCCTAGGCTTGTCCTACACTCGTCCCCAGGTGGCTGAGAGGTCCTCGCTGATGCTGGCCTTGTGTGAGATCTAATCATTCTGTTCTTTTTATAAAAAAGTACATTTTTATTGATTTCAGAGAGGAAGGGAGAGGGAGAGAGAGATAGAAGGAAACATCAGTGATGAGAGAGAGAATCATGGATTGGCTGCCTCCTGCATGCCCCCTACTGGAAACTGAGCCACAACCCAGGCATGTGCCCTTCATTGGAATTGAGCCCAGAACCCTATAGTCTGAAGGACCACACTCTATCCCCTGTGCAACACAGCCAGGGCCTTCTTGTTCTTATCCGTCCCTTTAATGTGTTAGCTGTACTTGAGAATGTCTGCAGTGGCAGCCTCCCTCATCTCTGCTGAAGAATTGGAACCCTTTAGCTTCCCACCTGCAGTCTCCTGTCCTCTGGGTCTTTTCAGTGGCCTTTCCTTGGTCCTTCTCCAGCTTTCTGACATCTTTCTTGCAGTTAGTCCTTCAGCACCGCACATTATATTCCTAGAGCTGGGGACTAATGGTCGTGTTTGTAGAATAACGGTTTCTGTTTTGTTTCCAATATTCATCCTGAAATTCACATTTGCCTTCTCTAATAGTGTCTGTCTTCTTTTTCTCTTTGTTTTTAACTTTGTATGTATCAGTGTTTTGCTTTTGGATATGTTTTTTTCTAATGAAAAGCTATAAGAGAAATAGCATCAATATAATAACACCTTTATGTACACATATGTAATAAACGAATGGGTGCAGTGATGTTGAAGAAAGGTGGATGGAAGGAAGGAACTGTCACTGGTTAGGGGCCAGCTATGTGCCAGCTGCCTTCACACACCTGCTAGAGTTGGTAGCACTCCCTTGTCCTGTGAGGACAGCATGAAGTGTTTCTCACTTTTAAAAAATAACGAAAGTCACTAAAACTTACGTATATGTGTCCTCTTTGACCCTTATACCCAATTCCAAGAGTGACTTGGTGAATTCCTCCCAGACCTTTAAAACATACAGAAACCCCCACCCCCATGTTGTATGTTTTAGATGTATGTGCTGTACTGTACACTGCTCTTTTCTGTCGGAGTGTGAAAGTCTCCCTCAGCCTCTTGCCCCTGGGTGCTTTTCCACACAGAGATGGGCCATAATTTAAAAATTCCCATTTATTTAACTGCTTGTACTGAAGGGTGTTTAGGCTTCTTTCCAAATTGACTATTATGCATGGGTCTGTTTCTAGGTTGTCTGCTGTTCTCCATTTATTTTTTTGCCTAACTGTATGCCAGTGTCCTGTTGTCTTGATTACCATAGCTTTATTTATAAATCTTGAAATCGTTTAGGGTAAATACGCCAACTTTGTCCTCCATTTTAAAAGTTGTATTATAGGTTCTTTGCTTTTCCATATGAATTTTAGAGTCAGTTTGCCATTTTGTTAAAAAAAAAAATATCCCTTTAGGATTTTGATTGGGATTGCATTGAATCTGTAAATCAACTTGGGAGGAATGGACATCTAAAAGAAGATTGAGTCTTCCAACCCATTGAGTCTGTTTAGTTTTTCTTTAATAACACTATGATATGTTTTTTAGTATACACCTTGCCCATATTTTGTTAGATTTATTCTAAAGAGCTTATATTTTTGATGTTACTGTAAATGATATCTTTAAAATTTTAATTCCCAGGTGCTTGTTGCTGTTATATGGAAATAAAGTTGGTTTTTGTATATTGATCTTATATCTTGCAAACTTACTAAATTCACTTATCTCAGTTCTAATGTTGTTTTTTTGTAGATTCTATGGGATTTGTGACCATGTCTTTTGTGAATAAAGACATTTTTACTTCTTCCTTTCCAATCAGGATACTTTTTACATCTACTTCTTGTCTTACTGTGCTGACTAGAAGCTCTAATATAATTGAGTGGAAGTGGTGATAATGGCCCTTTCTGTCTTGTTCGTTAGGGAAAAGCAGGCAACCTTTCTCCAGGAGGTGTGATGTTGGTGTATGTTTTGGTAAATGCCCTTTGTCAGGATGAAGAAGTTCCCTCTATTCCTAGCTTGCTGAGAGTTTAAATCAGAAATGGATATTGGATTTTACAAAATGTTTTTTTCTGCCATTTATTGAGAGGATCATATGAGTTTTCTATTTTGGTCTGTTAATTATTATATTGATTGATTTTCAGATGTTCAACTAACTGACCTTACATTCCTGGGATAAAGTCTATTTGGTACATAAATATATGTTAGTTAATTTGATTTTCTGAAATATTGTTAAATACCATTGCCCCAAATTAATAGTTGTTCCTAATGAGGTAGACAGAGTTTGGTTATATTTTATTACTGATTCCCAATTTTACTTATTTGTTATAAGTTGAGATTTCTTTTATGGCTCAGTAAGTGATCCTATTTATGTAAATGTTCTATGTGTGCTTGATAGAAATGTCATCTCTCATTTTTGGATACAGGATTCTAGAAATGTCCTTTATATGTACATCAAGCATGCTAGGTATGTTTGAATCTTCCTATATCTTCGGGCATTTTTGTCTGGTGTCACTCTTGAATGATAGTTTCATTGGGTATAGAATTGTTTGTTGAATAGGAACCCTTGGACAATATTATGCATAATTATCTCCTGGCTTCTGATTTTTTGATTATCACATGCTTTCTTGGCCTAATTTATTGTTCCTTTGTAGGCAATCATGTTTTTGCCCTTTAGTTGTTTTCATTATTTTGTTTTTAACTTTAGTGTTCTGTGATTCACTAGTGTACCTAAGTATGGATTTATTTTTAATTACCATGTTCAGGATTGGGAGTGCTCTCTTACTTTGAGGACTCATACCTCTCTTCAATTTTGGAAAATTCTCAACCATATCACTTTTCTGGAACTCTTACTAGAAATGTATTAGACCTTTCTTTTTATCCTCTGTGTCTCTTCTGCTTTATATTTTATTTTATTTTTTTGATGAAGCCTGAAAATGGCTAGTCTGTTTTTTTAAAATTTAAATTCTTTATTGTTTAAAGTATTACATGTGTCTCCTTTTCCCCCCATTGACCCATTGACCTCTCCCCAGCCACTCCCACTCCCCATCTGTTTCATAGTTTAAAGATTACTTTTATTTTGCATGCTGCATTCTGGATAATTTCCTTTGGCATGTTTTTAATTCACTATTTGTTTCTTTTTCTATGTCAAATTTATTGTTTAAATTACTTTCTTGTCTGTTAATTATCCTTATGCTTTTTTGTGCACTGAAGAACAAGGCAGAAATGGCCATTGCCATCACTTCTGTGCAGTTCTACTCGAGGTCCTAAAGCTGTAAGTTACAGAATACTTTTAAGTAGCAAAACTTGTTTTAACCATTTTTGGATATACAGTTCAGTGTCATTAAATACATTCACAGTATCGGGCAGCCATCACCACCACCCATTTCCAGGACTTTCATCTTCCTACACTGAAACTCTGTCTCCACTAAAGAAAACTGCTCCCTCTCCTCCCGACCCAGCTCCTGGTAACCTCTGGTTAACTTTCTGTCTCTCTAACCTTGTCTATTCTAGGTACGTCACATAAGTGTTCATACAATGCTTGTCCTTTGTGACTGGCTTATTTACTTAGTGTAGATCCTGCAGGGCTCATCCCTGTAGGAGCATTCTTCAAGATTTAATTCCTTTCTAAGACTGAAAAATGTGTGTATGTACAGCATCTTGTTTACCCATTTATTTGTCAGTGGATATTTGCGTTGTGTCCACCTGCGGCCGTGATGAATAATGCTGCTGTGGACATTGGCATTAAAACCCAAGTTCCCGCCGAGACCGGTTTGGCTCAGTGGATACAGCGTCGGCTTGTGGATTGAAAGGTCCCAGGTCCGATTCCCGTTGGGGGCATGTACCTTGCTTGCGGGCACATCTCCACTGTGGGGCGTGCAAGAGGCGGCTGATCGATGTCTCTCTCTCATTGATGTTTCTGACTTTCTATCTCTCTCCCTTCCTCTCTGTAAAAAACAATAAAATATATTAAAAACAAAAACAAAACAAAAAAACAACCCAAGTTCCCAGGGCCTAAATACAAATGTCTATTTAGATCCTGTATTCCATTCTTTTGGGTATATACTCAGAGGTTGATTTATTGGGTCATATGGTAATTCCATTTTCAATTAAAATTTTTTTTGTGTTGATTTCAGAGAGGAGGAGAGGAAGAGAGAGAGAAACATCAGTGTTGAGAGAATCGTTGACTGTCTGCCTCTTACACACTCCTCACCGGGAATTGAGCCCACAACCTGGGCATGTGCCCCGACTGGGAATTGAACTGTGACTTCATGGTTCATAGATTGCCGCTCAACCACTGAGCCACGCTGGTCAAGCTCTATTTTTAATTTTTGAGGACCTGCCATATTGTTCTCCACAGTGGCTGCACCAACTTATATTCTCATGAACAGAGCACAAGGGTTCAGTTTCTCTGCATCCTTGTCAATACTTGTTATTTTCTGTTTGTTTTTTTTATGCTAGTCATGCTAATAGTTGTGGAGGGGTATTTTATTGTTGTTTTAACTTTCATTTCTCTAATGTTGCGTGATGTTGAGCATCTTTCCATGTAGCCATTTGTTTATCTTCTTTTTACACATAACCCTCATATTAAGTACCCCTGATATTTTCTCTCTTTACTTCTGTGTATTTTCTATCTTATTTGAATAGAGATTGAGTTGTCATGTTTTATCAGGAGCCAAATAGGGGTTCCACTGGGATCATATATATGGATTAGAGCAGTGGTTCTCAACCTGTGGGTCACAACCCCTGTGGGGGTCGAACGACCCTTTCACAGGGGTTGCCTAAGACTATTGGAAAACACCTATTTCCCATGGTCTTAGGAACCAACACACCGCTCCTCGGTGTAGCAAAATGTAGCAATGTAGTTTACTGTTGTCATATTAAGACTGTTACGCATGCTATACCACGATTCAAGACAAAATTTCATTTATTTGTAATTAGAAATAAATATTCACAATATATAATTACATATTGTTTTTGTGATTAATCACTATGCTTTAATTATGTTCAATTTGTAACCATGAACATACATCCTGCATATCAGATATTTACATTACAGTTCATAACAGTAGCAAAATTATAGTTATGAATTAGCAACGGAAATAATTTTATGGTTGGGGGTCACCACCACTTGAGGAGCTGTCTTAAAGGGTCATGGCATTAGGAAGGTTGAGAACCACTGGGTTAGAGGATTATTGGCTTATTTATAGACTTGAGTCTGCTTATTCAGGAACATGGAGTTTCTCTGTCATTTTTCCCCTTTTTTGGACTTTTCAGGAAAGCTTGATAAAACCTTTGCCCTGGGCATGTACTCTTGGACATTATACCTTTTATATTGCTGTTGTGAATGCTTTTTTTCCTGTTATTTGTCCTAATGGATTATTGATAACGGTGGGTAGGGTAAATGGCTGCAGCATTTTGGACTTGTCCATGGTGTAGTTCAAATTCTTGAAACCCACTTTCTGCATTATTTTCCTCTGTTGTGTTTGGCGACTTTTATAAAACCAGAGCTTTCACAATGTATCTCTCTCCTCTGACCATTTATAACGTTCAGCAAGGGTTATTCTAGATTTTATCATCAGTACACCGTAGTATTTGTACTTAACTATCTCATCAGGTTTATTCCTACACCAGTCCAGCACGAATTCCCAGCAGCCCAGGTGACTTTACATCTCCATCCTGTGTTCCTAAGTTAACTCCTTCATTCTTAGCTAAATGCTACCCTTCAATTTTGTATTATTTTTTCCTGACTTCCTCTCTCCTTCTGTCTGCTCTCTCCTTTCCCAACTCCTCCTCCTCTGCCTCCTTATCATTTTTCTCCTACATTTTCCCCTAAATAGCTGTGGACTTGAGTAGGGACTAACTGCTGGCCTCTGCTCATCCCCAGCCAGGACATCACAGGTGATATTTACTATTTTAACTTTGCCAATGGGCAGTCCACGTGGGACCATCCATGCGATGAGCACTATCGGAACTTGGTGATCCAGGAACGAGGGAAGCTGTCATCTTCTGGGGCCATTAAGAAGAAAGACAAGAAGAAGAAAAAGGAAAAGAAAGACAAGAAGGACAAAGAGACCTCCAGAAGTGCCATGGTGAGCCAGTGGGTGCCAGATCAGAGGGGCCAGGCTGCCCCCTGAGGTGATACTGGGAACTGCTACGTGTGTGCAGCTGGGAGGTGAAGAACAACAGTTGATAGTCATTTCTTTTTTTTTCTTTTTAAAAATATATTTTATTGATTTCTTACAGAGAGGAAGGGAGAGAGATAGAGAGTTAGAAACATCGATAAGAGAGAGACATCGATCAGCTGCTTCCTGCACGCTCTTTACTGGGAATGTGCCCACAACCAAAGTACATGCCCTTGACCGAAATCGAACCCAGGACCTTTCAGTCCGCAGGCAGACACTATCCACTGAGCCAAACCAGTTTCGACGATAGTCATTTCTTGATGGTACATCCTCTGGAGTGTGCCAGTCTTCTGACACATTTTCTTTCAGCTTCTGAAGTTGTTACTGTTTTTAAACAATTATTTTTTCCCCTTGGGAAGCACGTAAACAGAGTAGGATTGGTAGGAGAGTGCCCGGCTGAAGAGGGTGGTTTGCAAGAATACTGAAAGAAGTGATGCTATCTGCCCCCTGGAGAGGGGGCACAGGGAGCAGCTGGCAGAGGCCAGGGAGCCCATGTATTTCTCAGTGGTAGGATCCTGGATGTCAGATGAGCCATAATTGAGCTGTCAGAGCACCAGTGCCTGACAGGTTCCTGAGAAAAGCTGAAGGGCTGCTCCACTCCCAGGTGATGTCTGTGTTGCCAGGCCATGCTTAGGAACGAGTAACTGAAATGTGTCTGCAGTGGGATAACCGTGGTCTCCAGTGGCTGTTGTGCTCAGATTTGAAGGTGCTTTTTCCATTTTTGTTTGTTTGACCCTTCAGTATATCTGCCTTTAGGAGGTAGAGCCATTGCCTCATTTTATAGGCAGTGAAGCTAAGTTGGAGCTATACTGTAGGAGGCCGGACACTCCCAGCAGCATGGCCGTGGCTGTGGCTGTGCCAGGGCAGCTGCCTCCTTTCCCTCACTCAGGCATGGGCAGGTGGCAGGCTGCAGGAAGCGCTGGTTGGCAGGCAGAGCACTGGACCTATCAACCTTGCCAAGTCCATTGACTTGCCCTTTTGTTTATTGTCTTCGTTCCCACCAGTGCCTGGTGCTTCCTTCTGGGAAGGTTTCCCACCTGCTGTCCTTCCCAAGCTCAGTTCTGGCATTGGGTGGTTGCCCACGCACTTGCCCTTTATCACTATAAGCCCTGCTCATGGTTCTGAGAATTGGGCCTGGTGGGATTTCGTGTGAATGCTGCAGAGTGTGATGGCTCTTTTAGGGTGTCTTCCTGTCCCATCACTTTCTGGTTGCCAGGCCCTCTCTTGGCAGCACCAGCTCTGCCTTTGATAGAAGACCAAGGCTGTGCTTCCAGGGTGCTGCTCCCAGTTAGGTTTCCTTCATCTCTCTCCCTAGCTCATGCTGGCTGGCCTTTAGGAGGTGGGTGGATTTCCTAGTGTTAACCAGCCTCGGACAGAGCATGTGATGGTACCTTAGGGCTGGTCTGGCTGGCAATTTTCAGGCTTTGGTTAGTGGTGGAGCCTGTCTCAGATCAGTTCCTCCAGAGTCCAGCGTAGAGAAGATGCAGGTGCCTGCGGTTGCACCCGGGCTGTGGGTCTTGGTGATGCCCTTTCCTCACTCATCACACGTACCTTTTAGTGTCCCCAGGGTGCCACGTGGAACCAGCCTGCAGGGTTTGTAAGCCATTGACCTAATCTGGCCTTCTCTTTATGAAAAAGAAACTGGGGCCAGAAAACAGAACCCCAGGGAGCTTTGAGCATCTCTTCCCTCTTTGGTTTTCATTTTATTTGGCATGGATGGTGGGTCTCTGCTAAGGGCTTGCCCCAGGCTGAGGTAGCAGGTGTGAATCCAGAATGCTCTGTCTTAGTGTTCTCTGCATGTTTATATATCCATCTAGGACACACAGCCTGAGCAGGGACTTCTGCCTTCTTCCTCCTCTCCCTGTGGCCCATCCCCTCTCCCAGCACCTGGGCTTGCTGATCTGGATCTAGACCAGGACATGCAAGCTACAAATGAGGGCTCCTTTCAGAGAGGGAAGAGTCCGTGCATGCTTGGTGACACCCCCTGGGCCCTCCTGGGCACCCCGCCCAGCAAGCTGCAGCCGCTCTCCAGAGGCCACGCTTCCCGAACCCACCAGCTCTTTGCCGACGTGGAAAAAATCTTAGGCAGGACCCCAGCCCAGTGCAGGACAGCATTAGGTGATCATCAGGGTCTGGAGAAACCCTGGAAGCTGACTGAGAAAATCTACCTGGGGTTTTCTGATCCTGAGATAGAAGAGCTGGAAATGAGGACCAAACTCAGTGCTCTGGGCCCCGAGGACAGCGGGCCCCTCCAGAACAGGCAGGAGGCGTTAGAAAGCAGGAGCCAGGCCTCTGTGCACCCCAGGCTCTCCGAAACTAGCAAGAGCCAACAACTGATGGGGGTGCAGCACTGCACTGGCCCTGCGGGGGACAAAGGCCAGAGCCCCGTTCCCTCCGCATCCCCCGAGGGGTACCCCTCCCTGTCCCCTTGTTCTTCAGACCAGATACTCTTGTTAGACAGTGGTCCCGCTGAAGGCCTGTGCTGGCAGGGTGTTTCTGGGGAAGGGGCGGGTGTGGGCTGGGGAAGGAGGAGGAGAGAGTTCCCGGGATTGTGGATGGGACAGGTCTCCAAGCTTGTCAACAAGGACAGCCCCGGGAGCTGCAAGGGAGCAGCGCCTACTGACCTTGGGGATCCAGGGGCATCAGCTGAAGATCCATACCAGGAGCTCTTCCGAATGCCACCTGACACTCCGGCATCAGAACCAGCCCAGAGTGCCCCGAGGGCTTCCCCTGCCAGTGAGACCAGACAACCCCCGGTGTGTCCAGAGCCCCCCGAAGACAGGAGGCCCAGTGAATGTGAGCCTGACTTAGAGAGCAGCAGCGGCAGTGGCCTGGCTTCTCCCCTCGGCTCGCAGGTCATGGGCGAAGTGAATAACTTCCTATGGGATCTGCAGAGCTCTCAAGGGTCTGGGCGGGGTGGGGGTCAGTCAGGCCCTGGACTCAGAGAGCTGCCCTCCGGACCCTTCCTAGTGCCCCCGTTGTCCCACCTGCAGAGCTCTGCTGAGGAACAGTCAGAGAGCGAAGACTATTCTGAGGACCAGAGGTTCTACCAGTACCTCCTGCAGATGGTCAAGATCTCCCGGCAGCTGGAGGGCCTGGGGCTGCCCGAGAGCATGCAGGAAAGGCCGTGCAAAGAGCTCGCCAGCGTGGTCTGCTGCATGGCAGCTGAGTCTTCCAGGCTGTCTAGTGTGGGGGATCACGAGACCATCAGAGCCCTGGAAAGAGACTCCAGGTTTCTGGCTTGGGGACCAGAGCAGCTGGAGCATCCTCAGGAGGGGGCCCTGGCCCCTGCTGGGCAGGAGGCTGCTCCACAAGCCTGTTTCCAGCCAAGCAGCAGCCCTCTCAGGCAGGCGCTAGTTGATCTGAGCGCTAACGAAAGGCTTGCTGTAGAGCCAGGCCAGATGCAGCTTCTCCACCAGGTAGGCTTCTCCGTGTGGCCTCCAGGCCTCGGCGCCACGGCGACAATGGGCAGGTGGAGTTGACGTGTCAGTGGGGCCAGCAGGTCTGCTTGCCTGCTATGTATCCTCCCTTGGTAACAATTGATCCTTTCCCTGCAGGGTAGCCATCTGGGAGATGACAGGATTTCCCATATTTCCCATCCCATCACCTGCAGGAGAGGGTAGGAGGCACCTGGACTTCCTGAGTGCCTCACATGCTGGGGAGGTGGTGAGTTTTGAGGGCAAGCAAGTAGCACTCCTGCAGGTTTAGGTACCTCCCCAGAATCTGATTTTAGAGAGAGGTTCTCCTAATCAGACCCCGCCCCCAGCTCAGGATCAGTCCCTCAGAATCACACAGGGCTTGAGGTCATATTATGGGCCGAGGCCCAGTCTCTGCCAGCTAGTGAGCTGCTTCTGCTTCTGGCTTCCCACGGTTCCCAGAGACCATGTGAACCCGGGCCAAGCTGTGCAGGCCCTGTTTGTGCCTTCACTTCCTCCCCTGCTGGGATATATCACAGGGTGGGGCTTGCCCTGTCATTTTGGCCCTTTATCCCTTTAAGGAGTCACACCTTATCCTTCACTTAGAAGAAGTCAAGTTACATCAAAGACTATGGGGTGCATTTGAATCTCCCTGGCTGTTCTCTTGCCCCGCTGTGGCTTTCCCTGCTGTCCCTCAGGCTCCTAATGGCTGGTGTGCATGGCTTTCTGCCTGCCCTAGTGACCACTGTGCACTGTAGATACCCACTAGGCTACAGGTTAGCCTGTAGATTCTAGTTAGCACAATGGCAGCAGGTGCATCCCTCTGAGGGACAAGCACCAGGCACAGCCATCACCAGAGTTAATGGCCATCTCTAGACAATGACCAATTAGGAGCCAGGGATGTATACTTTCCCACTAACCACTGGTTTGGTAAAGGCTGAAGAGCAAAGCTCTCAGTATGCCTGTCTTCCTCCCTCAAGCCCCCAGCACATTAGCAAATTAGCCACGCTAGGAGACTAATTTTTCCATGCATATAGTGTGGGAAGTATTGTGCTTGCTGCTACATGGGTGGGGTAGGAAGAAAGGAGTCGGGAGGAACAGGCTTGATTCACTCCCATTTCACCTCTGAGAAGCTTGCCTCAACCCCTTTTCTGCCCCAATCAGGAGGCAGTGGAACATGCTGGCTTAGGGAGAGCCCTGGCTTCCAAGCCCATCTCTGCCCCCCCTGCTGGCTCTGTGACTTTGGGCTGAGCCTTGATCTTACCAATCTCTTTTGGCTCCTGTGGGGAGGACAGTGGCCTTAGGCAATGGCCAGAGGTCAGGGAGATGTGGCATGGAAGGTGCTAGCTTGGTGCCTGGTACTCGGATAGTGCTGGCCAGTGTTATTAATATCACCTTCTTTCCCGCCTGACAGGGACACTCCACACTGGGCCAGGTGGTCGAGAATCTGCAAAGGGCCGGAGTGGCTCTTGTGTCACCTTTCAGGTGGACATCGATGCTCTTCCCCTTCAGGAGGGGGTGCTGAGCAGAGCCTGCCTGGGGTCAGGCCGTTTGGCCGAGGCTGGGCGAGAAGTGGGCTGTCTGCCTGTTTTAACTCTCACCCTCTCTGGTTCCCTTTCTCTTCAGTCCAAGTGGGATTGGAGAGAAATGGACTTTTGGGGTGATTTATACATTTAAGTTTGTGAAATGATTTTAGAGCGCTCTTTGTAAATGTGTTCTCAGAATGCTACCCTTGCCTCTGCTTCTAAGCCCAGACTGGTGTGATGTGAGTCCCTATAATAATAGCGACTCCATAGTGTGGGGTCGCCTTGGACCACCTGCATATGCTCTTTCATTTATGATCTCATTTGAACTGTTCCACAGACTTGCAGTGATAGGACACTCATATCTGTCTCACAGAGGGGTAAACTGAGGACCCAAGAGTAAGGGGGTAGCCCAGGTCTCAGGCTCCGGATGCTGGCGTGGCTCTCCCGTCTCTGCCGGCGTGGAGCTGTTGGAGAGCAGGGGGGAAGCAGGCCCTCTGGAACCTTCATAGCCGCTTTCCTCCTCACTGAGGTGGGGAGGAGCAGGTCCTCTGGAGCCTCCGTCAGCCGCTTTCCTCCTCCTCTTCTGTTGCTCACGTTTATTGTCCATAGTTAATATTTGAGGGCAGACATGCCCCTATTACACACAGACAACACCGAAGGCACTTCACAGAATGCAGCAGTTACCGGGGTGCCCCTCTCTGAGCACCTGCTTGCTTCTGTAAGAAATGTGCTTGCACTGCCTTTCCCCCATTCGTCAGTGTACACTTGTTTTGTAGAGACTTCTCATGCTGGTAGGTGAGCTCCCGGCTCTGCTCCCCTCCCTGCCCTTCCTGTGACTGCTGGGAGGCACAGCCCTGCAGCTCCGCCAACTGTAGGGGCAAGTGTGTTGTGAGGCAGCGGCAGGGGCTGAGGTTTCTCAGGCTGGTAGGGCGGTGATTCTGGAGGTGTGTTTCATGAGCAGCATCTGGAGAGAGGTGGTGTAAATTGGAGTGGCAGGATATAGATGTTCCATTTTTGTTTCTGTCTCCACCTCGCAGAGCCACATGGCTTCTTAGGTTTATAACAAGACATTTTCTGTTGACCAGGCCCTGGGCTCCTCACTAGCCCCAGTCCACGTTCCCCTTGGGGGCCTGGCTCCCTTACGAGGCCTCATGGATGCCCCGCTCTCTACTCTTCGCGCATCTCACAGTGTGAGCTTGGGGAGCTCTGTGGAGTCTGGTCAGCTAGGAGAACTCACGCTGGTAAGTGCTTTTCGTACGCAAAGTGTACTGAGTTACTGTGTGGCCTCTTTGGGCCATGCTAGGAGCTATGTGGCCCACAGATGAGAAACAGAGGGCAGGGGCCGAGTCCTCAAAGCTCATAATCCATTTTGGGAGGTGAGTCACACCTGTGTGCTGCTGCAGGTGGGCTCTCAGTGGGACTCCCCATGCCCTCAGCACTGCAGTCCTACAGCCAGGGCAGTGGCAGTGGTAGCCAGGATGGAGGGGTCAGTGTGCACTGCAGTTGCCAGGGTCAGCTTTGTGGCTGTGGCCGGCTACTATGGAAGAAATCTAAACCAAAAGAGTGGGGAGAGAGCATTCTGAAGGTCTTCCTTGTGAGTCCCTTGACTTTCTTTCCTTTGGAGCCTTTGCAGGGTCTCAAGACTTCTACTCATATGCAAGGTCTTTTGGGCTCCATCCATGAGGACAAGAATGCTCTCAGCCTCTTGGCTTTAGGGGAGGAGACCAGCGAGGAGGAGGTGGAGAGTGATAATCAGGTAATGATTGATGGATCTTCCTCCTGGCCCGAGGAGGCTTGGTGCTATTTTTTTTTTTTTTAAGTTTTTGTTGTGGTAAAATATACATAACATGAAAGTTACCATTTTAACTAATTTTAAGTATACAATTAGGTGGCCTTCATGCCTTCTACAGTGGTGTGCAGCAGTTGTTACCACTGTCCATTTCAGAACTTGTCCATAATCCCGAATAGACACTCTGTGCCCTGAAGGATACTCCCCATCCTTCCCTCTCCTGGCCTCTGACGCCTCTGATTTCCTTCCTGTCTCTGAATTTGCCTATTCTGTACATTTCCTGTAAGTATGATCATACAGCATTGTCCTTTAATGGATGGCTTTTGTGTGGCATAATGCTCCCACGGTTCCTCCACACATGTGTTAGAACTTCATTCCTCTTTATGGCTGAATAATCCTCCTTGTAGGAATAGACCCCATTTTGTGTATCCATTCATCTGTTGATGCACACTTGGGTTGTCATCACCTTTTGCTAACCACTGCATGACTTTGAAAATAAGACAAATAATTTTGCAGCTACAGCTTCCCTTCTGGCCTGGTCTGTATACCTCTTAGGTCTGATTGAGAACATATAACTCACAGAGAGCCCCATCCCTCACTTGGGCTCCAGCCAACCACTCATAATAATTTTTGTTTCAGAGTGTCCGCAGCTCAAGTGAGCTTCTTAAGAACCTGCACCTGGACATTGGGGTGCTGGGGGGCAACTTCGAGTATGAGGTAAGGTCCTAAGGCCTCTGCAGCAGCATATATTATTTAGCCTGGTGTGTCCCTCTTCACGACTTGCGCCTTTCTCCCTGTGGAATGTGTATTGGAAAAAAGAACCTTGTGTCCCACTCCTGTTCAGATAGGATTTCTGGGGCTTGGGGAAACACAAGAGGGGAAAGGAATTAATCTATTTATTCATTTACCAAATAACCACCATTTATTGCATGTTCCTACAAAATAAGGTACATTGCTAGGTGTGTAGGTCATAAAATGCCTAAATTAGATGTGATTCCTGCCCTCTAAAAGCTTATAAGTCTCATAAAAGAGAGACCTAAAGGGCTGGAGTACCGAGTAGAATGCAGTGAGACCACCAGGAAGTAACAGAGGCCCAGGAGGGGACATGGCAGTCTCCTGTCCATTTAGATGGACCAGGAGAAGCCACAGAGAAACTGATCTCAGGTGAATAGGCAGGGCTACAAGCAGTGTGAGTGGTAGGAGTCCAGGTGCAGGGCACTGCATAGGCAGGGACCGGGGTGTGGGGTGTGTTTGGGGAAGAGAGGATACACGGCATATATGGGGAAGGACTGAGATCGCGCTGTGGGTTGGGCTGGGCTGGACTGTAGAGTACTGTGTGCCAGCACCAAAGTTTGGATTGAATGGCAGGCGTTGGCAGCCATCAGAGGTTTCAACCAGTGGTGACCTCACCCAGCTTCCACACATTGGTGGGATGCTGATGTTACAGGTCACTTTGAACAGGTGTGACCTCACCCAACTTCTGCACACCGGTGGGATGCTAGTGTTACAGGCCACTGTGAACAGGTGTGACCTCACTAGCTTCCACACGCTGGTGGGATGCTGGCTGGGTAACAGGCCACTGTGCACAGGTATGACTCACCAAGCTTCTGCACACTGGTGGGATGCTGGCTGGGCAACAGGCACTGTGAACAGGTGTGACCTCACCAGCTTTTGCACACTGGTGGAATGCTGGTGTGTACAGGCCACTGTAAACAGGTGTGACCTTACCAGTTTCCACACACTGGTGGGAACCTAGTCTGTATAGGCCACTGTGCACAGGTGTAACCTCACCAGCTTCTGCACACTGGTGGGATACTAGTCTGTATAGACCCCTGTGCATAGGTGTGACTCACCCAGCTTCTGCCCACTGGTGGAATGCTAACTGGGTAACAGGCCATTGTCCACAAGAATGATTCACCCAGCTCCTGTAAACTGGAGGGATGCTGGTCTGTATAGGCCACTGTGAGCAGGTGTTACCTCATCCAATAACTGGTAGTGTTACAGGCCACTGTGAACGGGTGTGACCTTACTAGCTTTTTTTTTTTGCTTTTTGCTTAATTTAATAAATCTTTATTCAGATTATTACAATTGTTCCTCTTTTTTCCCCAATAGCTCTCTTCCAACTGGCTCCTACCCCACCCTCAGTTCTTACCTGTCCCCATTGTCCTCATCCATAGGTATACGATTTTTGTCCAGTCATTCCCTGTACCCCTCTCACCCCTTTCCCCCTGAGAATTGTCAGTCCACTCCCTTTCTATGCCCCTGATTCTATTATATTCACCAGTTTATTCTGTTCATCAGATTTTTTATTCACTTAATTTTTAGATTCACTTGTTGATAGATATGTATTTGTTGTTCCTAATTTTTACCTTTACCTTTTTCTTCTTCTTTCTCTTCTTAAAAAGCACCTTTCATCATTTCATATAATACTGGTTTGATATTGATGAACTCCTTTAGCTTTTGCTTATCTGTGAAGCTCTTTATCTGCTCTTTAATTTTGAATGATAGCTTTGCTAGGTAGAGTAATCTTGGTTGTAGGTTCTTGCCATTCATCACTTTGAATATTTCTTTTTTTTTAAAATATATTTTATTGATTTTTTACAGAGAGGAAGGGAGAGGGATAGAAAGTCAGAAACATCGATGAGAGAGAGACATCGATCAGTCGCCTCCTGCACGCCCTCCACTGGGGATGTGCCCACAACCAAGGCACATGCCCTTGACTGTAATCGAACCTGGACCTTTCAGTCCACAGGCCGATGCTCTATCCACTGTGCCAAACCTGTTTTGGCTTGAATTTTTCTTGCCATTCCTTTCTGGCCTGCATAGTTTTTGTTGAGAAATCAGCTGACAATTGTATGGGTGCTCCATTGTAGGTAATTAACCGTTTTTCTCTTGCTGCTTTTAATATTCTCTCTTTGTCTTTTGCTCTTGGTATTTTAATTATGATGTGTCTTGGTGTGTTCCTCTTTGGATTCCTTTTGTTTGGGGTTCTATGCGCTTCCTGGACTTGTAAGTCTATTTCTTTCACCAGGTGGGGGAAGTTTTCAGTCATTATGTCTTCAAATAGGTTTTCAGTATCTTGCTCTCTTTCTTCTTCTGATGCCCCCATAATTCTGATGTTGGTATGCTTGAAGTTGTCCCAGAGGCTCCTTACACTATCTTCACATTTTTGGATTCTTTTTTCTTTTTGCTTTCCAGTTGAGTGTTTTCTGCTTCTTTGTATTTCAAATCTTTGACTTGACTTTTGTATTCCTCTAGTCTGCTGTTAGGTCTCTGTATAATATTTTTTATTTCAGTCAGTGTATGTTTAATTTCTAGTTGGTCCTTTTTCATCTCCTCTTGGGTATTGCTAAATTTATCCAACTTTTTCTAGGAAATTCTTGAAAAACCTTATAAGTGTGGTTTTGAACTCTATATGCAGTCATTTGTTTTCCTCCATTTATGATCTGTTTCTTTGTCTCCACATTTTTGCTGCTTCCCTGAGTTGGTAGAGTAGCTTTGTGTGCTAGGGTCCTATATGGCCCAGTAGCTCAGTCCTCCCCAGTTACCTGACATGGTCTTTCTTCGTGCACCCCTTTGTGGACTGTGTGTACAGTCTTGTTATAGTTAAGTCTTTTTTTTTTTTTTTT
>PVJN01031373.1:0-24925 GCA_004026805.1 Lasiurus borealis
ACAAGGAGGGAAAATTTTAGAGAATTGGACCAGGGAAGTTGTCCAGAGGCTCAGTGGGAGGCTGGTGGGACAGAGGCCAATAAGGGTGGCAGCACAGAGATTGTAGAGGAAGGGAGGAAACAGGGAAGGTAATATAAGATAAAGCATTTGAGACTTTGATACCTGGAAGGAAGAGGTAAAAAGGAGTGAAAGTAATATGTAATATATTTTAAGCCTAAAGAAATTGTGACCAAAGCAGGATAAATTAGAAATATAAAACTTAAGGATAATTTTTCTTATAAGTGATTTTTGAGCAAGTAAGACTAGATGAATTTATAGAAAGCGTATAGGAGGAGAAACCAAAATGGTGGCATAGGTCAATACCTAAACTGCTGCCTCACACAACAATTTCAAAACTACAACTAAAAGACAAAACAGACATCATCCAGAACCACAGAAAGGCTGGCTGAGTGGCAACTCTACAACTAGAAGAAAAGAGAAAAGCACACTGAGACTCAGAGGAGCTGCAGAAGGCAAAGGTACTGAGACACGTATGGAAAGGACTGGCAACTGAGTGCGCGGCTGACTTTCTCAACTATGAGAGAGACAAAAGCTCTCAACTGCTCTAAACTCCAGTCCTGGGCAAAACTCTGGTAACCCAGACTCATACAGGGTGAAACTGGACTGTCAGAAAAGAGTAAAGCACACCAAGACTCGGAGCAACTGCAGAAGGCAGAGGTATCAAGGCATGCTCATGGAGTGGGTGAACAACTGAGTACTTGGCTGGCTTTCTCAAAAGTTCCTAATTGCACTGACTAGTTCTGGGTGAAACTCTAGGAATCCAGACTCATTTGAGGAGAAAATGGACTGTTTGGCAGTAAAACTCTAGGGTAGCTTTCTCTCAGAGGTGCTTGCAGCGATTACCATGGGACACTGAGACACAGGGACCTATAAGGGCAGGGCTGACAGAAAACCAATGCTGTCTTTTATGCCCTGAGACTCCTCCCCATCCAAGCTGAGGACAGAGGCTTTTGCAAGTATTGTCTCATAAGGGCATCTCCAGCACAGTTCTTCCAGTGTAGACACAGCTGATCCTCACAGCCAATTGGCCTGGAAGTCAATTCCTCCCAGTGATACCAACAACAATCAAGGCTTAACTACAACAAGACTGTGGACACAGCCCACAAAGAGGTGCACCAAGAGTGTCCACCTCAGATAATTTGGGAGGCTGAGCCACTATAGGTCCTTATAAGACACCTAGCACAAAAAGCCACTCTATCAACTCAGAGAAGCAGCCAAAATGCAGAGACAAAGAAACAGATTACAAATGAAAGAAATGGAGGAAAGGAAATGACTGGATATAGAGTTCAAAACCACAGTTTTAAGAATTTTCTAGAAAATGTTAAGATTTTAAGAATTTTCTAGAAAAGGCAGATAAATTTAGTGAGACCCTCAAGGATATGAAAAAGAACCAACTAGAAATTAAGCATACACTGACTGAAATAAAAAAATATTATACAGAGATCTAACAGCAGACTAGAGGAATGAAAGAATCAAGTCAAAGATTTGCAATACAAAGAAGCAAAAAACACTCAACTGGAAAAGCAAAAAGCAAAAAGAATCCAAAAATATGAAAATAGTGTAAGGAGCCTCTGGGACAGCTTCAAGCATACCAACATCAGAACTGTGGGGGTGCCAGAAGAGAGACAGCAAGATACTGAAAACCTATTTAAAGAAATAATGACTGAAAACTTCCCACATCTGGTAAAAAAAAAATGGACTTACAAGTCCAGGAAGCACAGAGAACCCCATATAAAAGGAATCCAAAGAGCACCACACCAAGACACATCATCATTAAAATACTAAGAGCAAAAGACAAAGAGAATATTAAAAGCAGCAAGATAAAAACAGTTAGTTACCTACATGGGAGCGCCCATATGACTGTCAGCTGATTTCTCAACAGAAACTATGCAGGCCAGATGGGAGTGGCAAGAAATATTCAAAGTGATGAATAGCAAGAACCTACAACCAAGATTAATCTACCCAGCAAAGCTGTCATTCAGAATTGAAGTTCAGATAAAGAGCTTCACAGATAAGAAAAAGCTAAAGGAGTTAATCAACACCAAATCAGTATTATATGAAATGCGAAAGGTACTCTTTAAGAGGAAGAAGAAGAAAGGATAAAGATAAAAATTATGAACAATAAATACATATCTATCAACAAATGAATCTAAAAATCAAGAGAATAAAAAAATCTGATGAACAGAATAAACTGGTGAATATAGTAGAATCAGGGACATAGAAAGGGAATGGACTGACAATTCTCAGGGGGAAAGGAGTGTGGGGGTGCAGGAAGAAACTGGACAAAAATTGCACACCTATGGATGAAGACAGTGGAGGGGGGGTAAGGGCAGAGGGTGGGGTAAGAACTGGGTGGAGGGGAGTTATGGGGGAAAAGAGAGAAACAATTGTATTAATCTGAATAATAAAGATTTATTAAATTTCAAAAAAATATAGAGAAAGAAGAGCAGAACATAGAGGACAGATGAAGGATACAGAAAAGAACAGTGGAATAGGGAGCAGAGTTTCAAGAACAAAGTGTCCCTTGGGGTCAAATGCAACAAGTGGAGGCTATTAGGCATTAAAAATCACTAATGGTATATCTGCTTAGTTTACAAAGTCTTTTCCCTATGTTTCATTTTCTTTACAAATTTTAGATCCTTTCAGTAATTCTCTGAGGTAGGGAGAGGGTAGGTATTCTCACATTTTAAAAATAGACTTTCTCAAGGTCAGATAGCAGTGGTTCTCAAAGTGGGGTTCACAGAACAGCAACAGCAGCACCTGGGAACTTGTTGGAAAGGCAAACTCTCAGGCCCCATTTCAGACCTACTGAATTAGACATACTGGGAGTGGAGCCCAGCAATCTGTGTTCTAACAAGCTTTCCAGGTAATTCTAATGCATATAGAATTTGGGAACCACTAGCTTCCATATAACAAGCATATGGTGGAAGGAAGACAGATGCCAGAGGGTTAATGAGTGAATGGGAAGTAAGAAAGGGAGTCAGCTGGTGTGGTCACTTTCCCCAGTAGGTCTGACCTCATTTCCTGAAGTTGTGGTTAGAGGGTGCTCATTCAGGACTTCTGGATTCTGTCTTTTCAGTACTATCTTTACTTCCACTTGATCACAATTTACTTTGTTAATGCATTAGGTAAGTGCTATTGTATATATGAGAGTTTGAAGTCATTAATTAAAAAAAAATATTAATGAAAGGAGGGACTTTATTTTTTAAAACAGCATTCTCATAGTAACTAATGGTGACCAACACTCCATGGTTTCTTAATAAAGACCCATTAACATATTTGTGCATCTGGAAACTAAGATGTCCAGACATGATCCTGCCATGGTTCTTTAGGAGAAGCCTGAAAAAAGACTGACAGGTAAGCCTGAAGCAGTAAGAGCCTAAACAAGGACAGGAACTGATCTTGGAGATTTTTGATGGTCTTAAGAATCTTTAGGGAAAGAAAAGTAGGACTGACAAAGGTTGACTGATGAGAAATGACTGTAAATTTGGCACAGGTTAATGACTTAACAGAGCTTATTCAAGGAGGAGAATTAAAAAAGCTTTTATCTCTTTAACTACTTGGTTTTCTGCTCAGAAAGAATAAATGTGTTTAACCTGAATACTTTCTCTCTCTGCTGTTGTTTATTAGTAAGACTTTCCCTTGCCCCAATGTCAAATTGGGTAGTCTACTTTTCAACTTGGATGATTAGCCATTGATCCATTCAATCCCAATTCTTGGCCTTGACCTTACCTTTTTTATATCAATTTGGTTTATTTTCCAATCTTCTTGGCTCCACACACTACCTGTGACATTTCCTATGAAGAGTCTAAGTTATCTTCTCTCTCTCTCCCTTTATGGGCATGATTCTTCCTCACTTAGACTGACTGTGGGTATTTTGTATGGCTAAAAAAAGAAGTAAACAAATACTAAAAGTATGTACCACTTCTGTATAAGTTGCTTTTTCTCTTTCTCTTTTGGTCAGCTGTGTCTTCTATAGTCCAAACAGTCACTCAGGGTAGGAACAACCATATTTCCTAGTCCTTGAATAACTCCTGCTACAGATAAACTTTTTAAAAATATATTTTATTGATGTTTTACAGAAAGGAAGGGAGAGGGATAGAAAGTTAGAAACATTGATGAGAGAGACATTGATCAGCTGCCTCCTGCACACCCTTGACTGGGGATGTGCCTGCAACCAAGATACATGCCCTTGACCAGAATTGGACCTGGGACCTTTCAGTTCCCAGGCTGATGCTCTATCCACTGAGCCAAACCAGTTTTGGCTGCAGATAATTTTTGATTGACTACCTATGAAAAAAAACAAACCCCACAAACTCAAAAAATGCTTTTGGCAGTCTTCAACAGGACAGATGGAAATGTGCCTGGCAGGATTTGATGTTCTATGATGAAGTTTCTGTCATCTTTTGTCTAGTTACAGAAGGTACTTTGGAGTAAGAAAAATAAAACTGATTTTGATGTGGACTCTTTTGGCTAGATATATGCTAGTCAGACATGCAATTTTCTGGCCCGGGTGTCTAGTGTTTTCTGTAATAAATGAAAATCTCAGTGAATGTTTGATAAAGAAAATACAATACCTCAACAATTGCAGCAATGAAAAGAAAACATTAAAATAGGCAACTAAAATCCACAGGTGTGAATTAAGTTTTCTTTCTTTTTTTATTTTTCTAATGTATTACATGTGTACATATCTTCCCATTACCCCCCCACCCCCATCCCATTTCCATGCACGCCCTAACCTCCCAGTGTCTTGCGTCTATTGGTTATGCTTATATGCATGCCTACAAGTCCTTCGGTTGACCTCTTATCTACCCCAACTTTACCTAACCTCCCCACTGTAATTTGACAGTCTGTTTGATATTTTACTGCTTTTGTATCTATCTTTTTGTTCATCAGTTTATAATGTTCTTTATTATCCATAAATGAGTGAGATCATGTGGTATTTTTCTTTCATTGATTGGCTTATTTCACTTAGCATAATGCTCTCCAGTTCTATCCAGGTTGCTGCAAATGGTAAGAATTCCTTCTTTTTAGGGTAGCATAGTATTCC
The DNA here is from genome assembly GCA_004026805.1 of Lasiurus borealis. Taxonomy (NCBI): domain Eukaryota; kingdom Metazoa; phylum Chordata; class Mammalia; order Chiroptera; family Vespertilionidae; genus Lasiurus; species Lasiurus borealis. The sequence continues at coordinate 5,111 of PVJN01031373.1, forward strand.
ATTGTCCAGATGTACCATAGTTTTCTGATTTACTCATTTGCTGACGGACACCTAGGCTGTTTCTAAATCTTAGCTGTTGTAAAGTGTGCTGCTATGAACATAAGGATGCATATATCCTTTCTGATTGGTGTTTCTAGTTTCTTAGGATATATTCTTAGGAGTGGGATCACTGGGTCAAATGAGAGTTCCATTTTTAGTTTTTTGAGGAAACTCTATACTATTCTCCACAGTGGCTGTACCAGTGTACATTCCCAACAGCCATGCATGAAGGTTCCTTTTTCTCCACATCCTTGCCAGCACTTGTCATTTGTTGATTTGTTGGTGATTGCCATTCTGACAGGTGTGAAATGGTATTGCATTGTCATTTTGATTTGCATCTCTCAAATAATTAGTGACTTTGAGCATGCTCTTGGCCCTCCTTCTGTCTTATTTAGAAAAGATTCTATTTAGGTCCGTTGCCCATTTTTTTTATTGGATCATTTATCTTCCTTTTATTACTTTGTATAAGTTGGCTGCAGATGTTGGAGATTAAACCTTTATCAGTGATAACATTTGCAAATATATTTTCCCATACAGTGGAGTTTCTTGTTGTTTTGTTGATGGTTCCTTTTGCTGTGCAAAAGCTTTTTATTTTGATGTACGTAGTCCCATTTGTTTATTTTCTCTTTAGCTTCCATTGCCCTAGGAGCAGTATCAGTGAAGAAGTTCCTATGGCATATATCTGAGATTTTGCTGCCTGTGGATTCCTCTAGTATTTTTATGGTTTCCTGTCTGTTACTTAAGTTTTCTATGTATTTAGACAAAAATGTGTTGATAGGCCAGACCAGAGGCACAACTTAAGGAAAGATGTAGGTAATATCAACTACATAACAATATTTTGGAATTTTTACTGGACTGAGGGGTTGAGCAAAGGTCTTCTGCAGTTTGTATTTTTGATGTTGTTAATTAATTAAACACATGCAGTTTTTCTGTGAAGTGAATCAGTGTTGCTAATGTGTGAGGAAACAAGGGCCGAGATGATAAATGACTTGCTATTTAGCCAACCCAGTAGTGTTTCCCCTGCCATATTGCTAGGATCTCCAATGGGGTTTCAAAGGATGATTTTAATTTCAAATTTAGTCAGGGTTCATGCAAGGCCACTTCGATGAAATTCATAGGTCTCTGAAGTCACTCATTTGGTCGTTCCTGGTAAGCAGATAATGATCAGCAAGGGTCTGTTGGAAGGTGTGGCAGTTTTAAGTGTTTCTTATAGTGACTTAAATTAGCACTTGTCTTGCTTTCTTAGTATAAATTTGCCATCCCTGAGCACCACTTATGTGTTATATAGAACAAAGAGCAAGCTTGCTGGAAAATGAATTAATTCAATAATTGGTGGCAAAGGAACTTGAAAGTTTGCCAGCCCAGCAACCTAGTATGATATGTAGCAATAGAAGAGAAAATCACCTAAGGAATGAGTTTTATGTTTATTTTTTGGATGCTGTAATAATTAGAAGTAGGAAAAGCAGCCAGTTAGAAAAAACAAACATTACAATTCAATTTTTCTCTTGTTCTCTGGGTGGCATGACTTCTACATGATGGAACACTTAATGGTGTGTTGATAGAAGAGGAAAGTAAAGTGATTGTTATGGGAGAGATAACTGTGCTTTGAAATCCATGTAAATTAGTGAGGGCAATATGTCTCCTTAAGCAAACAGTGCAGAGAGGACACCGAAAACTTAGGGTCTGCAGACAGAAATGGGGATTAGTAAACATCCAGGATTTTGAAGGGTAAGTTGTCACCTATGGATAGTGGTAGTTGGGTCACCTGTTGACAGAGAAGGGGGATAATGAAAATCTAGTGTTAGGTTAGAGAGAAGCAGGCCTGGAAGATGGGAACACTTAGACTAGTGAGCAGTAGAAGGTTCTAGTAGTGTGCTTTATTCCACAGTCTGTAAAGATAGAGGTGATCACTCTTGCATTTTTTTAGTGGTAAAGTGAACTAATTAATTAAAGGAAAAGAGGACCTTACAGTATTGGGACATGTTGAATTGTCAGGGTGTTTCAAAATGAGTCAGACGGAGCTAAATATCTTGGGTTGCATGGTTTTTGAGTGTATGAATCATAGGGGAAATTTTGTGTGCTAAAGATGTCATTGAGTAAGTGGGCTTTCCTGTTTTTGGTGTTTTTTTTTTTTTTTAGTTGAGTTTGACTTATTAACAGCAAAGCTCTAATATGACATGATTATACTTAGGAAACTATGTTTTAAAGATCTGAGACTCATATTTTGTAGATAAATTTTAATATGGTAATTTACTATTTAAATTTTTTATTCCATTTTTTAAAATTAATGAAAGACAGAGAAAGAAAGAGAGAGAGAAATAGAGAAAGAAACATCAGTTTGTTCCATTTATTTATACTATTTACAGATTGTCTGACTGCCCATTTAGGCCCAATTGGGATCAGGCCTAAACAGGCAGTCGGACATCCTTTTCACAATCCAGGACTACTGGCTCCCAACTGCTCTTCTGCCTGCCTTCCTGACTACCCCTAACCACTTCTGCCTGCCAGCATGATCATCTCCTAACTACTGCCTGTCAGCCTGATGGATGCCTAACTGTTCCCCTGCCAGCCTGTTTGCCCCTAACTGCTCTCCCTGCAGGCCTGCCCCCCCCCTCCTAATGCCCTTCCCTGTAGGCCCCATCATCCCCAACTTCCCTCCTCTGTTGACCTGGTCACCCCTAACTGCCCTCCCCTGCATGCTTGATTGCCTCCAACTGCCCTCCCTTATAGTCCTGGTCCCTCCCAACTGCCCTCTCCTGCTGGCCATCTTGTGGCAGCCATCTTGTTCTACATGGGGCAGCCATCTTTAACCACATGGGGCAGCAATCTTGTGTGCTGGAGTGATGGTCAATTTGCATATTACTCTTTTATTAGATGGGATAGAGGCCTGGTGCATGGGTGAGGGCCAGCTGGTTCACCCTGAAGGATGTTTTGGATCAGGGTGGGGTTTCCTTGGGGTATGGGGCAGCTTGGGCGAGGGGCCTGTGATGGTTTGCAGGGTGGCCTCCCCCCCCAGCAACAAGCGGAGGGCCTGGTATCTGGGATTTATTTATCTTCTACAATTGAAACTTTGTAGCCTTGAGTGGAGACAAGCCTCCTGCTTGCTCCATGGCTGCAGCCATTTTTATTGGGATTTATTTATCTTCTATAATTGCAACATTGTAGCCTTGAGGGAAGGCTTGGTTTGCGGAAAGCTTGGATTCCTCCATTACCAGGAAAACCCAAGCCTCCTGCTTGCATCTTGGTTGGGTTAATTTGCATACTTGATCCTGATTGGCTGGTGGGTGTGGCTTGTGGGTGTATTGTAGATATGGTCAATTTGCATATTACTCTTTTATTAGATAGGATATGCTCATTGGTTGTTTCTTGTATATATCCTGACTGGGGATCAAACTTGCAACCTTGGTGTATTAGGATGATATGAGCTGCAAGGCTAGGCTAATATGGTAATTTCTTATAGTAACCTTTCTTAAATCAATGTTGATAAAAACATCAGCCAGTGTTGAATGACTGGATGAAGAATATCATGTCAAGTTCTGAAAAAGGTTTAGAAGAAATATTCATACTTTAAAGTCTTACTTTCAAGATATGTCAAAATTCTTAAAGATTGCTATGTTCTTTCTTTCTCAAAACTCTTTCTGGGGTCTATTTTATGGGAATAAAATTCAGTGCACAAAGATAATTGATTAAGGAATTGTTTGTAATAGTGAAATGAAATTTTTTTGAAAAAAAAATAATGTCCAAATAAAATACAACACACCTATTTGTTAGAGCATGCTATTTATGTTCTATTAAACATGAATACTATATAATATATATGGAAATGGCATATTGATTTATGTTAAATTGAAAGATTAGGATAATAATAACTAACATTTACTTATCATCCACTAGATAATATCTCTGCTTTAACTTCTTTAAATGTTTTAACTCAATTATCACAACAATCAAGTGGTAGGCATTATTATCACCCTATTTGGCAAATGAAAAAACTGAGAAAGGATAAGTAATTTTCAAGGATTACACTGATAGAAAGAAATAGAGCCATCTGGCCCCAGAGACAGGATATAAAATTATATCTATTGTATGATTAAAACAAATTATAAAAGCATGATATGAAGCATATATGAGGAGAGAATATGTTGATTTTAAAAAGTGAAAACTTATATATAATCATATCTCTGCAAGGCAATTATCTTATCTGGTCCTCTACTTAACTTAGAACCTAAATAAACATGAGCTTAATAGGCTAAAGGTACTGAGTAGATTGTGTGGCTTCATTTGGAACATATGCAGTTATTTTTCCGGCTCTGTATGGGTGGGTAACCTGCAGTGGTATTAACTGTAGTTCACCATTTGTTTTCTCTCTTGTGATTCCACTATACACAATTAGAGACCAGAAGAGGTGTCTGGTATTCGCATGAACAGAACCAAATACAACTCTGTAAGTTGATACTACTCTTTGAAGACTTTGTGGAGCCTAAAATTCAAACTTTAATAATATTATTATATGGCATTTGATTTCTGTATAGAGTTAACAAATTATTTTCAACATTATCTTATTTGATCTTCACAAAAAAATTACCTTTATTTGACTGGTGAAAAATATTAGGTTCAAAGATCACTCAAATTACACAACCTAAATCCAAACTCTATTATTCTATTCTTTTATACAAAGATGTGACCAAACAATGTATGTGTATCTATCTATCTATCTATCTATCTATCTATCTATCTATCTATCTATCATCTATCTAATTTCCTTGCAACTTTCTTTTCTCATTTAATAGTAGACCACATACATTTCTCCAAGATAAGATATAAATCTGATTTGTTTGTTTTTTTAGTAGTTGCATGATAACCTGCACCATACAGATACATCTCAGTGTATTCAAACATTCTATTCTGTGGACATGTAGATTGCTTCAAATTTTTGCTATCAGAAACACAACTGCAGCAAACATCTTTGTATATGTGTCCTCAGGTTCTGGTACTTTAATTTTTACAGGGTTGATTCCCAGAAGTAAAATTGCTGAGTCAAAGAATATGTGCCTTTAAAATTTTAATATATTGTGTCAGATTCCTCTCCAAAAGTCTGGATCAAACACTTTCCCATTGATGATGTCTTGAAGTGCCTGCTTGTCTGCATCCTTACCAGCACTGGAAGTCTTCACATCAGTCTCTCATAAGAGGAACCTTTTAATTATGATATTTCAAATGGCAGAGATGTTGGGCAGTTTAAAAATAGTTATTTTTAGGAGATTACTTACAATTTGATAAGCTTGGGTTCTGTTAAGAGGCTGCTTTTGGCCTGAGCAACTGCTTTGTGCACATACAACTTATCAATAAGTAATAACCATTATGGTTGAACATTAGAGTTGACAGTGTAGTAAGTTATGAACAAATCTCCTCATTATCAGTACTATTATTTTGGTGTTTGTAGCAATCTAGTAGTCACAGCTAAGTTGAAACAAGAGCCATTACGTATGGAAGACATTTTTAGCTTATTTACTCTGAACTCACTTTGCATACAAGAGCACTTGGCCCAGACCATATGGTGTAATGTCAGAACAAGTGCCAATTGAAGTGAAAAGGAATAGGACCTCCTTGACATGAGAGTGTATTATCATGTACTCAGATGATTGTGGCTTTAGCACTGAGCTAACAATCGTTTCTGAAGAGATTCAAATTTTCATTCTAGCTTAGTGACCCACATATTTTCTTGCTATTGCAATGGAAGGGCTATTGTCCTAACCTTTATTTAAGTCTGCATTTGCTGATTAGTTAAGATTTAGACTTAATTTTTTTTAAAAGATTTGGTCACTCTCCCACAAGCTGATGCTGGGGTATTAATTAAATTCAGTGCTGAAATGGGCAGCCTTTAGCTTCTCTGGCATGCATTTTCCCTGCCATTATTTTATTATTATTATTATTACTATTATTATTATTATTAGTAGTAGTAGTAGTAATAGTATTTTAGTAATGCCACATTAAATTTACTCTGAGGATCCTCTCTCCCCAGTGCCTCTAGTCCCTAAGGATGGGCATCTCAGGCAACACCTTCCACCACTCCAGATCTAGTGTATTATGTTGCCTTGGCATATGATTGGTTCAGGGATGATATATGACCTAAGCTAGGACAATAAGACTAATTTATGAGACACTTGTTAGAATGGGGAAGATACAATCTCTGCAGGGCTTGCTAGCTCTAGGCTGAAGTAAGCCTGAGCTGTAAAGTCCCATGAGGACAGGTTGTACCTGAGAAGGAAGCTAACACAGAGGTCTACAGAACCAAGAATGGAGAGAAATTGAGTCCTGATGATTGCATTTGAACCCCTGGTTTGGGATTCATGCACTTTACCATTTTGTGAGCCAATAATTTCCCTCCTTATTTTTGACTTCACCCATTTTGAGTTGAATAGCTTTTATCACTTTCATCCAAATTAATTTTTACTGATTAGGCTTTTTAAATTGTTTTGATTTTTCTACTGCATTATTCATAAGATTTGTTTTTCAATGGCTTTACTGTTTTACAGCATAACCAAAGATATTTTAAAGGTATTCCTTATGCAAAAAGTTAAAAAAGAAATAGGAGCTGGGGGATAAGCTTCTCTTAGGCAGTTCCACAAATATAAAAAGTTAGTTTCTTTTGTTTTTCTAGTGAGTTTATTTAGTATACTTTTAGGTCAAATGTTGGTCTCTGCATTTTCTTCTTCCTTGATCAAAATGAACAACCTTATGGGACTTAAAAAATGATTTCAGTTCTTCAAATAATAACATATAGATGCTTATTACCCCAGCACATTAAATATTGCCCTGGGGGCTGAGAATACAGTGAAAGCTGAGGATAGTGCTAGCGGAAGCTTCGCTCCTTCTTTGGGAAACCATTCATGTGGAATCACAAATGATTTCTAAGCTTGCTCTTTATTGTGTCTTGTTCCAGGCACCTAGAGCAGACTTTGGAAATTAATATTCTTTCCTCTATGCTGAGGTAAATCATATTATAACTGTCTTATATGAGTCAATAGGAATGTTTAATTGTTTATAAATAAAATATAAGGGTATGTAGGGGAGGATAGCATATTTTCCCCTGAACAGAGCTAGGAGAGAGCAAGTCGTCCTCTTTTTAAATAAACCTTAATCTGAAAAACATTTTTTCTCAACAGAAGAGGTCACAAAACAGAACAAAATAAACATCTCTCAACTGTCTCAGAGTGACCAAGCAGGAGCCAAGACTTGGAGTCGTCTGAAGTAAAGATACAGGGGCATACTAAAATGTGCTGAAATACTAAAATGTGCTGGAGAAAGCAAACATTCTTAGAAATACCATTGATATAAATTCTATACTTAAACCATGTCCTATGCAAGGAGAAAATTAAAGACTAAAAATTGCCTGGCAATAGTAATAAGGGAGTTTATATGAGGAAATTATACTCCAAAGCATGGGACACAAGAACAGTGTGGGGTACACAGACTTTGATGAACAGTGTACGAGTATAGAAACCGAGACAGAAACTTTAGTGCAGAGACTACTATCCACCAATTCTTTAATAAAGGGTGTTGATATGAAAGAAAAATATTTTAAGAGTGAGCACTATTGGCCGTCTATTATGTCATGTAGCCCAAGGTCAGAAAATTTTTTAATTTTATTTTGCATGAGTTTTGCTTACATTATATGTATAGATCATTGATTATCATTCTTATTCCACAAAAAAGAATATTTCATTGTTGTTAATCAATTGTAGATTTCATGAAATCTTTAGTCTGAGGCACCTCTCCTGATACAGTTAAGATCCTGATTCACAGTGTCGGTGAACAAGAAGAGTGCACCCAGGTGGAGTGATACTTTATTGGGATTGATTTCTGTGTGTTTGTGCTACCTGGGCCACCTTTCCAAGCAGTGTATTCAAGGAACTCTTAGGCTTCAGGCCATACATGTATCTCTAAAGCCACAGACAGACTGGGGCATATACAATGCTAACCCTGTGGTTGCTTCTTTTAACTAGCTAAAGTGATTGGCACGAAGAAGTATCCCAGTGATACCTCTGCATCTCTTCTGGACACCTGCCTCTCTTCTTTTCCCCTTTCATTTATTTTTATTGTGGTAAAATACACATAACAAATATTAGCATCTTAACCATTTTTTAAGTGTTCAATTCAGTGGTATTAAACACATTCTTAATTTTGTGCAACCATCAATACTGTGATCTCTATATCTCTTTTCATTTTGTAAAATTGAAATTCCAGACTTATTAAACACCAGAGGCCCAGTGCACAAAATTTGTGCACGGTGTGTGTGTGTGTGTGTGTGTGTGTGTGTGTGTGTGTCCCTCAGCCCAGCCTGCACTGTCTCCAACCTGTGACCCCCTCGAGGGATGCCCGACTGCCCGTTTAGGCCTGATCCCAGTGGGATCAGGCCTAAACGGGCAGTCGGGCATCCCTCTCAAAATCCAGGATTGCTGACTCCCAACTGCTCACCTGCTTGCCTGCCTGAGTGCCCCTAACTGCTTCTGCCTGCCAGCCTGATCACCCTCTACCACTCCCCTGCCAATCTGATCAATGCATAACTCCTCTGCTGGCCTGATTGCTATAACTGCCCTCCCCTGCAAGCTGATTGCTGTAACTTCCCTCCCCACAACTATCCTCTCCTGGAGGCCTGGTCACCCCAACTGCCCTCCTCTGCCTGCCCAGTCACCCCCAACTGCCCTCTTTTGCAGGCCTAGATTTCCCCAATTGCCCTCCCTTGAAGGCCTGGTCCCTCCCATCTGCCCTCCCAGGCTGGCCTGGTACCCCCCAACAGCCCTCTCCTGCAGGCCTGGTTCCCCTCAATTGCCCTTCCTTGAAGTCCTGGTTGCCTCTACCTGTCCTCTCTTGCAGGCCTGGTCTCTCCTAACTGTCCTCTCCTGCAGGCTTGGGTCCCCTTCAATTGCTCTCCTCTGCCAACCCAATCACCCCTAATTGGTCTCTCCTGCTGGGTTTATTCCCCCAACTGTCCTCTTTTGCAGGCCTGGTCCCTCCTTATTTCCCTTCCCTGCAGGCCTGGTTGCCCCCAACTGCCTTCCCTTGGAGGCCTGATTGCCTCAACTGCCCTCCCTTGCAAGCCTGGTCCCTCTTAACTGCCCTCTTCTGTTGGCCTCATCACCCACAACTGCTCTCCCCTGTTGGCCATCTTGTGGCAGCCATCATTGACCACATGGGGCTGCCACCTTGTGTGTTGAAGTGATGGTCAATTTGCATATCACCCCTTTATTAGATATGATTTCTCTCTCCATTCAGCCTCTGGCAATTACCAATATACTTCTTATTTCTATGAATTTTTGTCTGGTTATTTTCTTCAAAACATTCTAGTTGGTCAGGGAGACTGGAGGAAGGTGGTCAAAATATGGAGATGTAGGAAATACAACTAGGGAGGATGGGACTTGTTCTTTGTCAAGCATCTAATACAGTTAGTTATATGACCTTGCACAAGTTCCTTAAGCACACTGGCCTCTGTTTCCTCATTTGTAAAATGGGGATAATAACAATACTTACCACTATGATTTTTATGAGGAGATGAATTAATACATGTTAAATCTACAGAGCAGTATCTGGTGTATCATGGGTATGATGATCTCTCATTAGGATAATTGACCTTGGTTAATTAGCTAATTCAAACAGAAAATGAAGTATATATCTGACATAATCCCACCAGATTGTGTGGGATCAGAAATGCAGTCGTGAGGATGGGTTGAATGTTCAAACAGCTTGTTGACTCTTTCATGTTGACATCAACTTATTCACAATGGGTTGCCTTGCAATGTTATTTCTGTTGAATTTACCCTATGGCAATCTAGATGATACAAATAAACCACATGTTTCACATGGAAAGGAATGCATGTGAGTATCACTGAGGTTAATAATCATGTGAGTGACCATGACTTTTTCTGGAAAATTTTGGCTATTATTAGAGAAAGTGTTTGATAAGCTAATATAAAATAGCTATGAAAGAAATTTACATTTTCTTTACATAACAAAATTGTTACTTTTAGTAGTTTAAGAAGAGATTATATGGTTTGAGATTAAAAGGCCAAACTGAACATGTGCATACACATGCTCCACTTGCTTTGCAAAAGGTGATGAGAACATTTTAAAATTCTCCTATTTTGATGCTGTTAATTGTTTCCATGACACTAGTTCTTGGGAGTGACACTGTGCAGAGTCAGCCATTGCAAGTGATGGATTAGATAGCAAATTGATGTCTGGATCTTCCACCAACTGAGAGTCAGTTGGGTTTGATAAGCCAAAAGGAGTTGCAAAAACACTTAGTATTTAATTTATAGTGATTTATAGAAAAGTGCCCTTAAGATGACTTTGAGCTGGTAGCAGGTTGAGTTCCCACAAAGAGTATGCTTTCATTTTCTTGATTTCTCCAAATGGCAAATCCACATTGCTTCCTGGGGCTTTCTCTTCCTTTTATTATGCTGCACAGATAGGATTGTCCGTGCTAAGATTGTAATTCACTGTGCTGTGGTTTATTTTTAGGTTACTGAATAATACTTAGATTATTAAAAACTGGGAATAAAATACTTTGATGATAACGTTAGACTATTTTAAATATTTATACATTTAAAGTATATAGTGTTTGCCCTACAAAAATTGGCACACCTTATACTTTGTATTTGGTTTCCTACATTCCTCTCTGTCATGTTAATGTACTAGTTAACAATTTACAAGCATCGGATACCTTCCTCCTCTTTGCACCTCTCCTTCCCTAGCAAAACTTGTGAAATCTGATATATTTTATATTTGTTTATAGATTCATCTTAGTATAATTAAGTTTTTGTCTATATTTTTCTTTTCTGAGTATTTGTACATGAGGCTTTTTGTTTTTGGTTGGGAAATAAAAGGTTCTTCTCTATTAAAAAAATCATTAAGGGACTCTTTCTGGAACTTAAGACAGTCCAATATAATTCTAGATCTGCTTGTCAAACAAGTACTGGAGATAAACTTAACTTAATCACACTGGAGGGACCCAAAAGAGAATCATTTGGAATCATGTTCCACTCAGCTGTAGCTGCTAAAAGCAGGTCCCAGATGAAAAACAATGTGTTTGGTGTCTTCCATTAAATATAGGTCTCCAATATAGATTTCCAGCATAGTGCTTCTCAATCTTTCATGTGCAATGTCAATCACTTCTTTTTTTCTTTTCTGCCTTGACACTCTACTTTATTTTTTAAATTTTTTAAAATTAAATCTTTATTATTCAGATTATTACATTTGTTTCTCTTTTTTCCCCTCTATAGCACCCCTCCACCCAGCTCCCACCCCTTAGCTCCCGCCCATTGATCTCATCCATATGTGTATGACTTTTGTCCAGTCTCTCCCTGTACACCCCTCACCCTTTCCCCCTGAGAATTGTCAGTCTTCTCCCTTTCTGTGCTCCTGATTCTATTATATTCACCAGTTTATTCTGTTGATCAAATTTTTAATTCGCTTAATTTTTAGATTCACTTGTTGATAAATATGTATTTGTTGTTCATAGTTTTTTTGGCTTTTACCTTTTTCTTCCTCCTCTTCTAAAAGAGTACCTTTCAGCATTTCATATAATACTGATTTGGAGTTGATGAACTCCTTTAGCTTTTTCTTATCTGTGAAGCTCTTTATATGCCCTTCAATTCTGAATGTTAGCTTTGCTGGATAGATTATTCTTGGTTGTAGGTTCTTGCTATTCATCACGTTGAATATTTCTTGCCACTCCCGTCTGGCCTGCATCGTTTCTGATGAGAAATCAGCTGACAGTCGTATGGGTGCTCCATTGTAATAAACTGTTTTTCTCTTGCTGCTTTTAATATTCTCTCTTTCTCTTTTGCTCTTGGTATTTTAAAATTTTAATTAATTTTAATTGTCTTGGTGTGGTCCTCTTTAGATTCCCTTTATACGGGGTTCTGTGTGCTTCCTGGACTTGTAAGTCTATTTCTTTCACCAGATATGGGAAGTTATCAATCATTATTTCTTCAAATAGGTTTTCAGTATCTTGCTCTCTCTCTCCTTCTGGCACCCCCACAATTCTGATGTTGGTACGCTTGAAGCTGTCCCAGAGTCTCCTTACATTATGTTCACATTTTTGGTTCTTTTCTCTTCTTGCTTTTCCAGTTGAGTGTTTTCTGCTTCTTTATATTTCAAATTTTTGACTTGATTCTTGCCTTTCTCTAGTCTGCTGTTAGGACTCTGTATAATATTTTTTATTTCAGTCAGTGTATGTTTAATTTCTATATGGTCCTTTATCATCTTTAGTTGGACCTTTTCCATCTCTAGTTGGCTCTTTTGCATCTCTAGTTGGTCCTTTTTCATCTCCTCTTGGCTCTCGCTAAGTTTATCCAACTTTTCTAGCATATTCTTGAAAAACCTTATAAGCGTGGTTTTGAACTCCATATCCAGTCGTTTTTTTCCCTCCATTTCTTTTGTTTGTGATCCCTTCCCTTGTCTCGGCATTTTCACTATGTCAGGGAAACTTCTGTGTTGAATTCAGCCTTATGATACCAGACTTGCAAAACCGAAGAAGCCTCTATTGAGCTTGGGATGGGTGGAGTCTCAGGGCTTAAGGGGCCACCTTGCCTTCCAGTCGGCCCCGCCCTCCACAGCCCCTGAGTCTCACTTGACTGGGTAATTGCTGGAGCAGTCCTTGTGCGCAAGTGCCCACAGTGCCTCTAGACCGCTGCCTTTCCAGTTCCCCTGCACACCAGGACCACAGGAGTCTAGGTCTCTAGGGTTTTGCCTGAAACAGGGGCCCACTGGACTCAAAGGTGGCACAGTTGGGAGGGTCTGTCTCCCGCTCACTCGCGAAAGCGAGCGGCACAATCAGCAACCTGTCCTCCGTGCAACGTTGTGTGCGTGCACGAGCAGAACTCCGATCTTTTGTGACTTCCCTAAATTTCGGTGTACCTCTCCCTTTTCACAGTCCAAACTCTCCCTGTATGAGTTTCGGCTGGATTTGGGGTTTAGTGTTGTAAGATAAGGGGTTCAATGCCATTGGGAGTCTCTGTTTCCCTCCCACCAGAGAAAGCCAGCCAGGTACTTAGGCACCCGCTCTCTCAGCGCGCGTGTCTCCGTATCTCAGCTTTTTGCAGCTCCTCTGGGTTTCTGTGAGCCCCTCTCTTTCCTTCTAGCTGTAGAACTTACACTTGGCCAGCTTTCCTGTGGTTCTGGATGATGTCTGTTCTGTCTTTTAGTTGTAGTTTTGAAATTGTTGTGCGAGGCAGCAGTGTAAGTGTTTACCTATGCCACCATCTTGGATTCTCCCAAATCACTTCTTGTTACAATATTGATTGTGATTTAATAGGTCCTGGGATTCTACATTCTGAATTTATTCCATGTGATGCAAATGTGGTTGGCCCACAGACCACATCTCTTACAAATCTTCCTTGTTTCTCTTGACTTTCTTCTTTTCCTGAAATGAAGTTTATGTAGATATACATTATAGCACATTTAAGGTTATTATTACAAGAGATTGGGACATTACAGATGATAATACCTTTAAAATAATCAAATGGTACTATGCATTCAGAAAATATGAAGCATCCACCATGTGCAAGGTATTCTTCTATATACTAGGCACATAGGGGTGAACAAGACAGAACATTACCCTCATGGAGCTTTTATTCTACTAGGAGAAGCAAATAATTACCAAATAATAATGAAATATATAAAATCATGCAAAACAGAGATAAGTGCTATATAGAAAAATAGCCTAAGGTGAGGGCAAAGAGTTATGGAGTAAGGGTGTGGGAGTTGTAGGTCTACAGTAGGGCTGGCTTGAATGATACCTTTTTCCTCATCTTCAAATCTCAGCAAAACTTAAATTAACAAGTTAATTATTAAATAAGCTAGTATTTCATTCAAATACTAGGAATCTAAGGAAATATTTATTGAATAAAAACAAAAAGTTGTATTTTTTCAATGCTACGAAATTTGAGCTTGCAAATATACTGTACATTGAATTATATGGTTCTCTCTTGGGTAAACCACTCAGTATATGATATGTATAAATTTTCTTGGCTATTAGGGCATCACTTATATTATCTATTGTCATTTTTTACGTGGTGTAGACCATTAATGACTCCTGGAAAAATCAATGAATCTTTAACAAAAAGATTTAATATTGAGAACCTATTTAGAATAAAACCATATGAATATAGTCAACTGATTTTTGATAAAGGAGCAAAGGAAATACAATAGAGCAAAATAGACTGTTTAACAAGTGGTGTTAAAACAACTGAACATTCACATGCAAATAAATGTATCTAGACACAGACCTTACACTGTTCACAAAAATTAACTCAAAATGGAGCATAGATCCAAATGTGAAATGCAAAACTATAAAACTCCTGGTAGGTACCATAAAGGAAAACCAAGATGACCCTGGGTATGGTGATGACTTTTTAGATATAATACCAAAGCCATAATCCATGAAATAAATAATTGATAAGCTGGACTTTATTAAAATGAAAATCTTAGGTTCTGCAAGAGACAATGTCAAGAGAATGAGAAGATAGTCCACACTGGGAGAAAATATTGCAAAAGACACATCTAAGAAGATTGTTATCCAAAATATACAAAGAGCTCTTAAAACTTAAAAATAAGAAAACAGACAATCTTATTTAAAAAAAAATGGGCCAAAGATATTAATAGACACCCCACCAGCACTGAAACCAGTTTGGCTCAGTGGATACAGTGTTGGTCTGCAGACTGAAAGGTCCCAGATTTGATTCCGGTCAAGGGCATGTACCTTGGTTGCGGGCACATCCCCAGGAGGGTGCATGCAAGAGACAGCTGATCAATGTCTCTCTCTCATCGATGTTTCTAACTCTCTATTCCTCTCCTTTCCTCTCTGTAAAAAATCAATAAAATACAGTGGTACCTTGAGATACAAGTTTAATTCATTCCGTAACCTTGAGGTGTGGGAAACTATGAGATGCTTGAGTCGCGGTAAACTGGTGGGTCGTGTGCAGCAGGCCAATCTGCATGATTACTCCTATCTCAAATGTTGCTTGTATTTCAAAGCAAAAATCGCTCGCTTGATGGCTCGTATCTCAAAAATCTCATATGTTAGGGCACTTATATCTCGAGGTATCACTGTATATTAAAAAAGATACACAGAGGGAAAATAAGCATATGAAAATATTCTTCATATCTTATGTCACATTAAAACAATAATTTACCACTATATATTCTATCTAATAAAAGAGTAATATGCAAATTGACCATACATCCACTATACTCACAAGCTATGCCCATCAGCCATGCCCACCAGCCAATCAGAGAGAGTATGCAAATTAACCCAATCAATATGGCTACAGCCACAGAAAGAGCATGAGAGAGACTTGGATTTCCCCTGGTGATGGAGGAAGCCAAGCTTCCTGCATACCCTGGCCAATGCTTAAGGCAACAAAGTTTCAATGGCTGTCCAAGCAGAAGGCTTGGCTCCACTCGAAGTTTCAATTGTAGAAGATAAATAAATCTCAGATACCAGGGCCTCTAGTTGGGTCACCAGGGGGTGTGGCCAGCTGGCAAACCATCAGAGGCCCCTTTTCTAGGCTGCCCCATGTTCCAAGGGAACCCCCACCCTGATCCAGAACACCCTTCAGGACAAAACAGCTAGACCCTACCCATGCACCAGGCCTCTATCCTATCTAATAAAAGAGTAATATGCAGATTGACCATCACTCCAAAATACAAGATGACTGCTCCCATGTGGTCACAATATCCTGTCCCCATGTGGATGCCTGATGGCCACCATAAGATGGCCAGCCGGGGAGGGCAGTTGGCAGGGACAAGGCCTGCAAAGGAGGGAAGTTGGGGGTGATCAAGCCTGCAGGGGAGAGCAGTTAGGGGTTGACCAAGCCAGTAGAGGAGGGAAGTTGGGGGTGACCGGGTTTGCAGGGAAGGGCAGTTGGGGGAGGGGGCCCACAGGGTAGGGCATTTAGGGGCAAACAGACTGTTAGGGGAGCAGTTAGACATCCATCAGGCTGGCAGCAAATTGTTAGGGGCAATCAGGAAGGCAGGCAGGTAAACAGTCTTGGATTGTAAGAGGGATATCTCACTGCCCATTTAGGCCCAATTCAGATAGGACATCCCTCAAAGGGACACAGATTGGAGAAGCTGAAGGACACCCCTCCCTGCGTGCACAAATTTCATGTGCTGGGCCTCTAGTTTATTAGAATGTCCAAGATCCAGAATAATGAAAGTACTAAAAGTTATTGAGGATATAGAGTAAAAGGAACTCTCATCCTTTTACTGATGAGAATGCAAAATGTACAGTACTTTAAAAATGTTTCTATTTTAGACATGGAGATCAATTTATTCCACTTATTTACACAATCATTTGTTGACTCTTGTATGTGTTCTGACAGGGAATTGAACCCACATCTTGGCATATCAGGATGATGCTCTAACCAACTGAACTACTTCCTAGAGCCTGATACAACTAGTTTGGAAGATAGTTTGGTGGCTTCTTAGAAAATTAAATATACTCTTACCATATGATCCAGCAATCATGTTCCCTGGTGTTTATGCAAATAAGTTCAAAATAGGTCCTTACAGAAACCTATACATGAAACTTTATAGCAGCTTTATTTATAATTACCAAAACTTGGAAGAACCAAGATGCCCTTCAGTGGGTGAATGAATAAATAAACTGATACATCCAGAAAATGGAATATTATTTGGGACTATAAAGGAAATAAAGCCATGAAAAGACATGGATAAATCTTAAATGTATATCACTAAGTGAAAGAAACCAATCTGAAAGGCAACATACTATATTATTCCAATTTTGTGACATTCTGGAAAAGGCAAAACTAGGGAGATAATACAGAGTTAGTGATTTCCAGGGGTGGGGGTGGGAAGAGAGGAATTTTAGGTTAGTAACAATACTCTGTATGATACTATAATGATAGATACATGTTGTTGCACATTTGTCTAAACCCATAGAATGCAACACCAAGAGTGAACCCTAAGGTAAACTATGGACTTTGGGTGATTATGATATGTCAATAAAGGTTAATGAATTGTAATAAATGTACCATGCTAGTGAGGGATGTTGATAATGACAGAGACAATACAAGTGTGAAGGCAAGGAGTACATGGAAAATCTCTGTACCTTCTCACTTTTGCTGTGAACCTAAAACTGCTCTAAAAAATATAGTCACTTTCCTTACTTCAGTGTGTGATCAGAGGCTTCAAAATTCATAAAAATCCAAACCTTCTCATTTTATAAGTGAGAAGCCTGAGGGGAAAAAAAGGTTGAAACTTAATGGTCAAAGCTCCACTGGTGGTCAGCAGAAGAGTTGGGGCCCTGATTCTTGGTTCTAAATGAACAGCTTCCTGGTCTCCCTGCTTTGCACTATTACCTCTGGAAAACAGTGCTTCCAAAGATAGATTGAATAGAGTTTTAAACACAATGTTCTTAAAACCCTTCAGGAAAAAGATCAAATAAGTATGCTAATTACGACCTCTTTTTTTCTTCCATGAATATACAGAGCTATGTGATTCAATAGTGTACATTTCTAGTATGTCCCTGTCAGATCTACCTCACATCATATGTACTTGGTTGGGGCAGAATTCAGGAAATATCAACAACAATAATAGTCATTTTCAAATAAACTAATAACTTAAGAAAGTAATTGATGTTTTGGTCAAAAAATAAATGCCCCTTCAGAGAAAAGCAGCTGGTGCTACAAGACCCACTTCTGCAAATCTGCATGGCAAGGAGAACGCCAAATTTGTGTCATTACTGTTAAGATCAGTAAATCAAGAATGTTTGTTTATTTTAAAAATAGAATTGATAGTGCTAACATTTAGTCACCACTTTTGGTGGCAGGTTTGCTGGATGGGTGAGTGGCTGGAATACTAGCAGCCCCATTAGGGGTTTTTAGCAGTTAGGCTGACTATTTATACTTACAAATAGATAGGCAAAAGGCAAGCAAAAAACATGGGGGCAATATGTCTTCTGAATTTAAGATAATTTTTTGTTTTGTAATTCCAACCTCTAGTTTTTGCCTCCATTTGATCTTTCAGAAAGGGAACTTGAATTGTTTTGCATTTGCTCTTATTTAAAGTCTATGTACATACAACAAAGAAAATTAATGTAGAAAAAATATTTTCCATTGCTTAAGATTCTTGTGTGTTTTTTACATTTTTTTCTTTCTCTTTTGTTGTTTTTAAGAACAGAAAAATCTCTATTGTTATAATCACCTATCATTTTGAAATCATCTTGTGAATTATACCAATGATAACCCCTTTAGAAACATAAAATTTTTAGGTTTTTGCCAATTGAAGTATTCAGTGTAAAAACAGATTTCTCCAAATTTAGAAAATTGTTGGTTCATTTACTAACCATGTTTGTTTCACGTATTTGCATTTGTCAGACAAACACTGAGAATATATATCTTAATTTTATTGCAAAACTACCATTTCCAGGCATACCGTGAAATTATAATTTATGTTCCTGAGATTTTTGTAGTTTTAGAATGATAGTTTTAATTTAGCCCTAGGTACTTCATACCATTATGCTAGGAACACTTCCAGTTTAAACATATATAATTTATTTTAACAGATTTTGCTTGGAGTACATAAGTGAAATGTAACAGTCATTACAGAGATTGTCTTTAACATGAATCCATGTCCTCCGACTCTATTCTGTGCTTGACTTTTGGATGGGTTTTTGTTCTCTGCTTTGATGCAAATTGCAAGTTGAAGGAGACTCTGGGAATGAAGTCTCTTTTATGGATAGTCCTGACAAATGGCATATGTGCATTATTCAAATATTCTGTATATTTTAGATAGCTCCTTCTGAAAAATCACATTTCCAAATTGATCATTACTCCATTTCTAAGCCCTTTACATGTGGAACCCTTCTTTGCCGAAAACCCCCTAAACAGCCTTGATCTTGAAAGCTTTCCTCCTTGGAAGATAACAGCTTGATATTTTGAAGTTATTTTGCCTTATTCAGAAAGTTATTCAAAACTCAACTTCTAATTAGAGTCCCCACTCTCTCTCAAGCAGAACAGATCAAACAAACTAAGGTGGAGATTCTACATGTCACAGCTCTATGAGTTTTCAGCAGGAATTACATAGCATTGAGCAGATAAACTTAAATAATGTGAAAACATTGTATAATAGACTCTGTGTTGACCTATGCCCAGCAAGGTTAAGTCTCCAAATATTTATATTGGATCTGTGTCACCTTTGCACACCAAACCTTTGTGTCTTATTATGTATTGTCAAGATCAGTACACATGGCATGCCAATTTTATTTTTTATTTTTATTTATGTTTTGCTTAGAAGGATGTTTGAGAAAGATCTCACTAAATGTAGCTGTTTATTGCTTGGAAAGATTTTATGCCATTGAAACTATAATTCCGTAGAGCAATTATCAAGAGTGTAACAGAGATTTTGGATTCAGCAAATAGGCGGGGCTCAAAAATTAGGTTTTCATCAGTGTGAATAAATCTCTCTACAGGATTAAGGTAGCAGAGCAAACTTTGGCAGATTTGTATGCACTGCATACTAAGCTTTCATAAGATGCCATAAGGAGTTGTACAACTTCCCTGGCAGAAGCTAAAAAATAAAGATGGCATTCTGGGAGTATGATGGGTTGTTAGGTGACTTTGCTTCAGGCTACCAAATAAAAATGGCACATGTCATTAGCCTATGGAGAGAGGGTTTAAAATATTTTTCTTCAAAATTATGTCCTCTTTTGATTTATTCTGTGATCCCTTTTGTTTGTCTCATATTTTT
>PVJN01031374.1:0-24920 GCA_004026805.1 Lasiurus borealis
GTAAAGGGAGAGACTGGACAAAAATCATACACCTATGGAGGAGATCAATGGGAGGGAGCTAAGGGCAGAGGGAGGGTGGGAGCTGGGTGGAGGGGTGCTATGGAGGGGAAAAAAGAGAAACAAATGTAATAATCTGAATAATAAAGATTTAATTTAAAAAAAGAAAAGAAGAGAACAGATGAGGTGGCCAAAGAGGTAAAGAAAAGACCACCTTTGTAGGGCCCTGTCGACCATGGTATGTACTTTGGCATTAACACTGAGTGCACCAGGGAGCCACTGAAGCAGTTGAGTAGAAGAAAAGCAAGATATGATCTGACTTATAATTTCATTGTAGCTCTCTGGCTGATGTGTAAGCAAAAAGAATGAAAACAGGCAAGGTCGGAAGCAGGGAGATCCCTGAGGAGGCTAATTTACTAGTCCAGGCAAGATGATGGCGGTATATAAATACAATGGGCTGGGTATTGGTATTGGGACAGTGAGAAGTGGGCTATTCAGAGAAAGAATTGAGTAATATCTGCTGACAGGCTGACTTTATAGTTGTAGGGTAGTAAAAAAACTGGCATAATAGAAATTGGAGTTCAGCATTAAAACTGCTGATGATAGAGAAATGGGCCTGGCTCTAGGGAAAATAAAATGAAAAAGGAGAGCAAGATATGCATCGAAAGGATGGAGCTCAAATAGAGAAATCTGGGGTGGGATTCTTGAACCAATCTGATTAAGTGTCTTTTGGTAAATGGTCTCTAAGTACCTCTGTGTGTCTCTGAGGTGATGGTGGTGGTTGGAATTTCTTTTCTGACATTTGTTGATATGCCCTGATGAAGGTAATGATGACAAAAATAATCATCTAAGCTTGCATACTTTGCAACCAATTCAAGGATGCTCTTACTTATGCCAAGAGAAAAAAAAATAGAGGACTTCTTAATTTAGAGTCAACATTTAAATTTACTCACTGCTATGTAAGAAAATATGTAGCATAGATAATAGACAAAAAGAAAAAGCTGGTAGCTCAAAAAAAGGAGGGAAATGTTTTATTTGAAATTTTTCTATTAGAGCTAATTTTAAAAGTAACTAATTGGACTTAACGTAAACTGTTGACTGGTTGTTGTTGGTTTTTTTGTTTGTTTGTTTGTTTTAAAAGAAGAATATTTCATTCTCCATCTTCTAAATGAATGTAAGTAGCTTTTTCTGCTGTCACTTTCATATTCCAGAGACATGAGGAACCACGAGACATTCATCCGGTGGCTAGGTTTGGTTTCTAACACTGTTCTTAAGAGCAGTAACAAGTTGATTTCGTATTTTGTGGCAGGGAGAGTGGAGGTGGTCAGAAACAGTTTGTTGTCAGAAGTTATTCTTTCCAAAGTAGCTAAGAAAGTATCAAAAAAGAGAAAATATTTTGAAAACTCTGAAAAGCCCTAGCCAGTTTGGCTCAGTGGATAGAGCATTGGCCTGTGGACCAAAGGATCCTGAGTTCGATACTGGTCAAGGGCGTGTACATCCATTGCAGGCTCCTCTCTCTGGCCCCCAAGCTCTGGTTGGGGCTCATTCGGGAGGCAACCAATCAATCTATTTTTCTCACATCAATATTTTCCTCTTTCTTCCACTCTCTCAAAGAATCAATGGAAAAATATACTCGGGTGAGGATTAAAAAAAAGAAAAAAGAAAACTCTGAAAGGAGACACAGTTATTAAATTGAAACCATTTGAACATTAAAGGAAACAATGATGAGGAACAGATTAAGTCTGTTGGAAAAAGCCATGAATTCACGATGAGACTAAAAAGAGAAAGATAATAAAAAAGTGCATGAAAGCATTATTGTAATATACACTATTTTGCTCAACACAAATTATGTGAACCCTACAGGAGAGTTTTGATTAACAGATAATCAGTTACAAATAAGCTTAATTTTCTTGAGAGAAAAATTTGGAAAGACAATTTGGAGAAGAGGGGGAAACTTGAATGGCTCATTTAGTATAGTGTTTGGGGGAATTAATCAAGATTGGTTAATAGAAATACACATGTAAAGTCAGTGCATTGGCCAATGTGTACAGATCACATTTTATAAAGAAACATAAAATAAAAAAAGGAAAAGTGTAGAATGCTAATATTTTGCAACTGCAAAAATGAAGGGTTCCTAAAACACTGAATGATCACGAAGAGGAGGTTTCAGTAAAGGCAGAACAACTGTGCATGTCCCGTTTCTGTTTGTCCTGGCACTGTGGCTTTTATCCTGATTATTAGAAATTGTAATGAGAGATAGCACAGTCTATTGTAATCAGATGTACTTATTCCAGATGCTTCACCTTGAGGAGTAGTTGGGAGAAAGAATTGGTGCAATATGGGGGATGAAAAGTCCTCTGTCCCTCTTGAGTTCTTATAGCTGGACTAATAATAAAATTGGCACAAGACCAGATAACAGGAGAAAAAACAATTTAAGGCATGCAAACAGATAATCAATGATGCTCAGAAAAATGATCAATGCAGGCAGCTTTTTACATCTTGTAGACAAAGAAATAAATTGTGAAGAATTATCATGATGAAGGAACTTAGATTTGGGTACTCATTAGTGAGAAATCTAGTTTGGGCTTGGGTAGTAAATTAGTAAAACAAACAAAAAAACTGCATATATATATTTTAAATACACACTTCTCAGTTCTGAATTCCCCAACTCTGGGGATAAGGATGTCTCTTATTAGACTCCAGGTGCAGGAATAGGACTTTTCACATTGGAGATTTATCTCCTGCTTTCAGGGAATGAGAGAGAGAGAGAGAGAGAGAGAGAGAGAGAGAGAGAGAGAGAGAGAGAGAGAGAGAGAGTTGTTCCTGCACTACCAGTTTCTTAAGTATTTTTAATTCAAAATAATTGCTATGCCATTGTGGGATGTTTTGCATGGTGGGATATTTTGCATTGTGGGATATTTTGGGGTGGCCTGCCCTATGCCCTGACAGCAGCAAAGCATAACGTCACAGGAGGACTTGAATCTGTATGAACAGGAGCTTTGGCTACTGCCAACAATGTGGTTCCTCTCCCACAAATGGCTATGCTCACAGCCGAATAAATCGCACCTCGTGTTGTTTGCTTGCACTCTCTACAAACTTGCTTGTAAGGATTGCTCTATTCTGAAGAGGCTTGGAATTGTAGCAGGCCATAATTTAGACTGCATTTTCTGCTATTATATTGACTAGCAGGGGTAAAGATCACAGGTGAGCTAATGGGACATTTCCATAAAGTTAACAGATTAAACCAGCACATGCTGCAGAAATACATCCTCATTGATAAGCTAGAATGGCTTTTTATTTTTATTTCCATGGCGAATGCTGACCAGTAAAAGAACACTGAACTTTGAGGGCAAAAGCAACAATAATAAGATTATTACTTTAGGATAAAAATTGAGGCATGTTAGCTCTTAGACAAATATATACTAGTAATGTAAAATACACAGCATGTTAGCTCTTAGACAAATATATACTAGTAATGTTAATTGTAGACCAAAAAAATTCACTTAAAAGATGTTTTATACTTACATTTTGACTCAACAAATAGAGATTCAAAGTTGCTTATATTAAAAAGTCAGAAAAGCCTTTAAAGAAGAATGGAAACTCTTGTGTGTTGCCTGGAATGCAGTCTGACCACATTGTAAGTAATTTCTTTGTGATTCATTTTCTGGTAGAGCAGAGAAGTACTACGTTTTATGTGTTGTGGTAATGCCACACATTTTTCTACCAGAACACTCACAGAATTTTTTATAAGTAAAAGTGTCCTAAGCTTGTTGATTAATAGTATATAGGGTATTTGTTTTATGAATTATGTATGTGTGTTCTATTTTATCATTTAAAGTGTTTAAAGTAAGCTGGGAAATACAAGATTTGAGTAATAATTATCATTTGAATAATTCAAACATTGAATAATATTTGAATAAGAATTATTTATTTTTTATAGAGCTCTTAAATATCGATGCAAAAAAATAAATAAACCTAGAGAGCAAAGTGGGAAAATGTATATCTTTACACTAATACCTGAAATTCTGGATAGTTATCCCTAGGAAAAATTCATATATTCATGTAAAGGTTTAAGTACATGGTGGGGTCTGTGAGTTGTAGGGTGTGGGATATCATCAGTAAACATGGAGTGTATGCACAGGACCATGCACAGTTTACAATTATGTGGTACTTGGTTTCTGCCTAAAGTAGATTTAATTCTCTGGATAATCACACATCAGTCACTTTTCAAAGGCTTATCTTCCAGAAAAGAGAAACTATGAAAAAACCATCTAAAGTCAAAATGGCCATTGCTTTAGCCAAGATCAACCGAGGAGCATTAATTCAAGGATTGAACAGCATATCCAGATCCTCCAAATCAGTAGCCAAATTCCTGCAACCTCGGCTTGCTTATAGACTTTTAGAGTTAAGGGGCATATCTCACCGCCTGCTGAGGGAAGTTAATGCACCAAAGCAACCCCTATATAACATGCAGGTGAGTGAACGTTGCATTTGTGAAAGATGTGGATCTTTTTTATAGAAAATGTTTTGAAATTGCAAGATTTGGAAAATGTAGGATTCATTTAGTTATCCTATATGTAAAATAATAACAGTTGGATAAGAGAAATGAATGGTTGGGTCTTTTTCCAAGATAGTATATTCTCTGGTTTAAATAAATCTGAAAGAAGAAGTAATGCGGACTTTTTAAAATCATCTTAATTAATTGAATTATATAAAATTATAAATTTCAGATGGTTCATCCTAAACATAAGCCTACAAATTGCTACTTAAGTTAAACCTAAAATCCTACAACAAACCTTAAAAATGATTGTTTTTTTCCATTTCCCCATAAACTATGTTTTCAAATTTATCTTTGATTGACATAATATATTGAGTATATTTAACTAAACACTCATTTTGATAGACCTATCAACATCCAGGTATATTTCAAATTAATGTTCTACATTGCTTCATTGAGGCTCTGTTAAAGGATAACAGTTATGAAAATGTTTGGGGGACATTTTTCCCCCTAAACTTTATGTCACAGAACTCTGGGTTTTTCAATCTGGATATTATTCAAAACATTCTAAATGTTTGTTACAAAAGATTCGGAATCGTGAAAGTCTGGCATTCTAAAGGACAAAAGCAACAGTCCCAGAATAAATCAATTTTAATACTTTTGTTGAAGGGAGAGAAAACCTGGCTCAAACTGGGTTCAGCCAAAAAGGAGATGTATTATTAGTTCATGTAGTTGAACCACAGAGTTGATAAGGTTTTGGGCACAGCTGGATACAGGTGCTCAAATGATGCCTTCAGGATCCTGTTTCGTTTTCTCTGTTGCCTGGTTCTGCTTCTATGTTGACTGCTTCCCGTGTTGACACCATTCTTAGGCTGACATTTCTCTCATGTTCGCATGATGATTTGCAGCTGTTTCAGGGTTTCATCCTTCCAGGCTGAATTACAGCAGAAAAGAATGTCCTTGACTCAGCATTCCTGCCAAGCCTGAGATTCACTCTTAGAGAATGATTTATATCTAAATCAGGGGAATGGTAATCACTGATTGGTCTAGAACTCAATTACCTGCAGTATTCCTAGAATAGGGGTTGGAACTCCATCCAGACCACATGACCTGAGAAAGGGGAAATGATGAACTCTCATACAAAAATATGGATTGGAGAAAAGGGAAAGGATGAATCCTCATACAAAAATCTGGGTTGTTTTGCGCTGAGAAAATGGATAATGGATGGGATGGCTAAAATGAACAAAATATTCATTATACAGGAATTTCTCTAACCAAAGATTTTGACATTTCCCAGAAATCAGATATTTCAACTATGAACTGCCTGAGACAGCATTATAAAGAGCTCTCTTATAATATCTGATATTTGAGAAAGTAAAAAAAAATGATTTGTGTTTGTGCACCTTTAGATCATCAAAAAGAAATATAGCTGGCCCCTATTATTTTAAATTCCCATCAAAAGATCATTTTTGTGTTCATTATGAAAGCATGTTTAAAGGGACTGCTCATTACATTATTCATAGTCTTTCCCTTTGCTCCTCTTTGCTGTGAAGGATGATGTTTTTACATCATTTACAAGCTAACAAGTTAGCCTGCCATAGTTACACACACACACACACACACACACACACACACACACACACACACACACACACACTGACAGAGACACAGAGCCTTGTGGCAGATTCACGGATTGTTTATTATTCATAGCTAGTACAGTAACCAGCACAATATCTTGTGTCAGTTTTCTACACTCAGTTCCCACACAGCAGTGAGTTAAGAGACAGATGTTATCTCTGCGTGTACACAGTAAGTTGCATCACAGGAGAGGAAACCTGAAATTAGGAGATTTAGTCTTTTATACGGTTACTGATAGTCTGCCCTTGTTGGGTTGGAGGAGAGGAGAAAAAGAGGGAGAAGAGCACGTGTGTCTGGAGGCGAAGGAGGAGAGGCCTTTATTTTTAGTGTCCTGTGACATAACTTAGGAAGTACATCGCTAGATCTCTTCAGAGGAATATACTTTCTTTCAAATTGTTTGCTATTCAACCATGTCCTTTTCTCAGAAGATCCAATCTGTACAGAGCTGAGAGAAATCCTTGGAGAACTGTATTCCTATACTCATGAAAATTCAGTGGCAGAAAAATAATATCTATTTTCTGTTGAATTGGTGTTTCCTTGTATAGTGAGAACAAAAATCACAATGTGTTTGCCTTTTTGCCTTGATTGACAGTGAGTTTCACAGGTAAATTTACAGTTTAGTTGTGATAACTTATTCCAGGAACCTGAGATGAGAGAAACAGGTTGAAGGATTAGATCACTTATCTAAGGTCCATATGCTGACATCTCTCTTTGACATCTATTCAAGATCAATATCTATGCCATCTCTTCTCCTTTGTTCTTGTTCTAATTGTTTAAGGACATAGCTTTAATTTTTAAAATCGTTATCAATAAAATATTTCAAAATATGTGAAAGGTAGTTTATCAGAAGTTCCATCAATATTTACCTGGTAGTAATAGTCTGCCATATTGCCTTCAGAAATCTCTTTTATAAAAAGAAATATAATTAACCATGTCCCAATCTTGCCCCTTTTTTTCTTTCTACCAAATTTAATGATTATCCTGATGTTGATGTGAATATTTCCATGCATATGTTTATATTTTCACTACATTTGTACACATGTATTTTCCTATGTATACTTAAAACTTACCAGTATATAAAAGGTATGCTGTAATCATTTTGAAACTTCTTTTTTTACTCAAAGGTTTATATATGTAGCTATGATTTATTACTTTAACTTCTTTGGGGTATTCTATTATAAGAAAAAACAATTCACAGTTTATCTGTTACTAGACAGATGGACAATTTACTTTCCAAATATTTTGTATTACAAGCAGTGCTTCAGTGAACTTTCTTGTAAATAACTCCTCATGCATATGTATGAGACATTCTCCGGGTGTATATCTAGAAGAGGGATTGCTGGGTCATGAGGGATGAACAACTTCAATTTTATTATCTACTAGAGGCCTGGTGCAGGAATTCTTGCATGGGTGAGGTTTGGCTGCCTACCCCAATGGGGGCCGATTGGGGCTTGGTCAGTGGGGGTGGGGAGGGACTGTGGGAAGTTGGGGAACTGATCAGAGCCCTGATTGAGCCAGTTGGCTGCAGCAGTGTGTGTCATAGCAACCAGTTGTTCTAGTCATTCCAGTCATTCAGGTTGTACCACCGTTATGGTCACTTGGCTTTTATATCTATAGATTGTCAAACGCTTTTTAGATTCAGTACACTTGGGGATTGTTGTGATTCTTGAATCTGAGGATAATTTCTTCAATTCTGAAAAATTCTTAGTCATTATTTTTTCAAATAGTACTTCTTTGTCATTTTCTCTAATCTCTTCTTTGGAATGCCTATTAAAATATGCTAGAACCTTCTCACTTTATTCTTTGTATATATAATGTCCTCATATTTTCCCTTTATCTTTTTTTAAATGCATTTTGAATAATTTCCTCTGAGTTATCCTCCAGTTAATCAATTCTCTCCAGTTATATCTATTATGCTATTTTACTTATTTAATGTATTTTAAATTTCAAACACTATACTTACCATTTCTAGAAATTCTATTTGGTGTTTCCCCAAACTTCGAATTTTTTTTTCAAAGTGTCTTTTATGAATTTATTTCTTTTTTAAAGATCTAATTATTTTAAACACACTTCTTTGTGGTTCTTTAAAAGATTTTTCTATGAGATATTTGGGGAATGCTAATCTTCCTGACTATTGTGATTATATATATTGTCTCACTCATAGTAGATAATTTCTTTTGATGTTTTTATTTTTATTTAACTGAAAGGGTTTTTTTCCCCCAATGGAAATTTTAAAAAAATAGAAATTCCTCTCTCTTAGAACTGTTCCTCTAAGGATTCAGCTAGTGCTCCAGGGGTATTGGCCCCTGGTGCAGCCTAGCTTCCTTACTTACTTCCTGAACTGGTGAATGTAGTTGTCCCAGTCCTACCTTCACTGAGACTCCCCAAAGGCCTACTCCTCACCTCATGTGTGTCTAAGTCTCATCTCTAGTCTCCTTATTGAAACTCAAGCCTCAGCCATTATTTCAGGGTCCAATAACATCTCTAGCGTTCCTGGGTTATAAACTCAGATACTTACTCTTCCAGTTTTTAGTTTCCTCTTTGTTCCTAGCAATGGGATTTCCTTCTTTTCTCCTTCATTTCTTCCCTCCCTCCCTCCCTCCTTTCCTCTTTCCTTCCCTTCCTTCCTCCTTTATTTCTTTTCTTCTCAGTTTTATATTACATTTTTGGTGTATGAATTTACATAGAATTTTCAAGTTTTTTTATGTGTGTGGTTCTCCATTGAGAACCTGCGATGTTGCTGGAACCAGATATCCTTCAGCTTTGCTCTTTTTGTTTGTTAATCCTCACCTATGGATTTTTTCTGTTGATTATTTTAGAGAGTGAAAGAAAGAGAGGGAGGGAGGGGTAGAGAGGTAAAGGGAGTGAAGAAGAAAGAGAGAGAGAAACATTGGTGTGAGAAGTGATACATCAATTGGTTGCCTCCCACATGAGCAGTCAGGCTGATTGAAACTGCAGTCCAGGCCCACGTCCTTGACCAGGAATCAAACCCAGGACCCTATGTCTGAGGATTGATGCGATAACCACAGGTTGAAAACTGCTAGCAAGGTCGCCTAACACCATCGGAAAACAGATATTTACATTATGATTCATTAACAGTAGCAAAATTACAGTTATGAAGTAGCAATGAAAATAATTTTAAGATTGGGGGTCACCACAACATGGGGAACTGTATTAAAAGGTCACAGTATTAAAAAAAGGTTGAGAACCACTGCTCTAACCAATTGAGCTACCCTGCCAGGACCCAGCTTTACTTCTTAATATCTTTTATACATTTCAGTATAAGATGTTTGAATTGGTTTTGGAAGTAAGTAAAGTATAATTTTACTTTTTAATTCATTCAACAAATATTTTTGAAAACCTGACATGCAAAAATCATTAGCTTAGGTAGTAGGCATTCATAGATGTCTTGTCCTGGACCTGTGAACTGTGGGCATTATAGGCAAGCAAGCAATGCTAGTAGATTATAGGAATTACATCATCAAAGTGTGCAAAGTGCACTGTGGAAGCATCAACAAGGGGCATGTAATTCCAAAGAGCAGTCCGTGTAGGCTTTCCAGAAGGTGATACCTGACCTGAGACTTGAAATAGGAGAAATTAGCCTTGCAAAGGGAGAATCATTCCAGGAAGAGAATGGTGTCTATTAAGATGCCGAAGCAATCAAGAGCATGCCTTACTTAGGAAGTGTAAGTAGTTTTAAGTGGCTGGTGCGAGACAAGTGGGAAAGTACCAAGTCAGAGGTTCCTGCGTCCTTGAGGGTAGGAATGAGGAAGAAGCTTTACTTGGGGAACATGTGTTAGCTAGGATGTAGAATCAGAATTGTCACCGAGAGGAAACTAACTTGTATCAAGGAAGAAAACAACATACTGTATCTCAAATCTGAAAGTCTCAGTGATGACTAAAAGAGAAGTATGAACAGTGAAGACAATGGCCTGGAGAGTCAAAGGAACAACAGAATAACATAAACAGTGTGGAGATCAATGGATTGGTGAAAGATACCAAAGTGTGCCAAGATGTCAGTGGCATAGCACAGAGGAGCTATATCAGCCCTTGGTACACTGCTTGGTTGCCGTCCCAATGCAACGGAGTTCAGCTTATGCAGAGTGAATTCCAACATGAATTCTTTAAAGATTTATCAGGTTGCTTGTATCAGTATGGAACTTTGTGGTGTGCAGAAGTAAAAGGAGTGAAATCTGGAATTACTTTGCTAGGAGATAGGCTTTGTGGATGCATGGAGGGCTCACTTTGTGTAGGAAAGAAAGCAGCCTCATTAGCCCTTGTTTAGGTATGTTCAAAGACCCTCTTCATGTGCTCTGTCTCATCTCCGATGAGAGGATGGTGTACCCAGAGCACCTTGAATGATTCTACCAAAACTCTGTTGAATATTATGTAGCTGGGAACACCAGTCAGGCAGATTGCCTCCCTCAAGAACATAAAGGAGTATTTTCATTAGGACACTGGCTATATATCTTCAATGACATATTCAAAGATATTGTGGCAAATATGAATGAACCAAAGACCCAACTGATACAGGTGACCTGCAGAGTCTGGTGGCATGTTGTGACATGAGCAGAGAGAGTTTGTGTTAGGAGATTCCAGCTGGACATCTTGTTAAAAGAGAATTCCTTGGCACCTGGCACTTGCTTTGCACCTTTGTGGGTGCTGAGTCAGGTTGCTCCTCAAAACATTTTAGGTTCTGCAGGGCTGAGTTTGTACTGATATATCTGCTAGTTCAGTGGTCAGCAGACTGCGCTCACAAGCCACATGCGGCTCTTTGGCTCCTTGAGTGTGGCTCTTCCACAAAATACCACGGCCTGGGAGAGTCTATTTTGAAGAAGTGGCATTAGAAGAAGTTTAAGTTTAAAAAATTTGGCTCTCAAAAGAAATTTCAATCGTTGTACTGTTGATATTTGGCTCTGTTGACTAATGAATTTACCGACCACTGTGCTAGTTCTATAAAGGACCTCAGGAATTGAAAACCAAGCAGATAATATCCTGATGGTTTTCAACATTCCCAGCACCAGCGCTCACAGAATGGTGCATCTGCTAAGCCTTGTAAGCTGCTCTAAGCTGCAGTGACCTAGATAATCAGCTTTGAATGCTGACTTTGGCCAAGACACGTCAGCTCCCAGACATAGTTGTTGACTTTGGCAGGCCTAGCAGGGCCACAGGACGGGGAGCACTTCCGGCATTAGAGATAACTGTTTCTACGTTGTGCGGGCAAAGGGAAGAAAACAGCCTCTACAAGGTCTGTGCCACAGGTGGACTCCAGTGACTAGGAGTGCTTTTTCCAAGATGAGGGTCAGGTTTTTCTAAATAAAGTTTACTCCTTACCCGCAACCCTCTGGTGTAGACTACAGTTTTCCGTGTAAACTACAAACCTCACAAATACCAGGCACTTCTGTAGGTCCTTGGATGAGCCTCCATGAGGCTCTCTTAGGTGGTGTAATTCAAGACCTGGGAAAAGGGACCATTCCTAGAAAGCAGAACTACTGAAATCTTGAAGACATAATTCTCCAGTTTGAGCTTTCACAGGACCACCCAATTAAGCATGCATTTGAGACCAGTGTTCCATAGGATGTTAATACTAGTATAAACAAAATCAAATGACTTTACTCTATGTGAACTGCTAGGAGCATTTCCTGTGCTCATGAGCATTGTGAGTTGCTAAGCAAAGACATGGTCATGTAATTTTCCCAAACTTATAGGAAACACTTTTTTTTTCCTGGACCTATTAACAGTAGTCAGTATTTCTTTCAACACTTATTCATGAGTCATTGAGTTAGTCTCCCTTATTACTCCCCTGGTATCCCTCACCAAGGTGGCTTTGGACAACATAAACTAAATGGGACCTGTTAATACTCTAACCTTCAGGTTACCTATAAATGGATCTTTATTTTCTAAACTGCTTATAATTAGTTTCCCTTTTTTGGTGATTTATCCCATTATTAATGAAAATAAGATAAACACAGTTCTTTTATGAGATGAAGCAGTCAAAATTATGTGGGAGAAATATTGAAATGTTTTTACTGTTGAAGTATCCCTATATCTTATGTAGTCATATTACCAAATTAAATATATGGACATAATGTTGATATGAAATATTTTTAAATATGCAAAAACATAAAATTAATATAACAAGGTTAAGATAAAATTTCTGAAAAAGGCCAAGACCATATAAATAAAACTTTCAATTTAACAAACTTCTCTTTATCTCAGTTTTACCACACACTGTTCCTGCTCATAGCAGGCCAAAGATGAAACAGGGTAGCTTATAATATGAAAAACATGTATTACAAGTGAGTCATAAAATTGAAGAATAGCCACTTGTCCGTAGCCATGAATTTTGGAGGAAATGTATTTTCTACAAGGATGATTTGTCAAAGGAATAGCAAGTATTTATTAAAAACATTAAAATGGTGAAAAACTGACCCTTAGGCAATATGTAGATTCATCATTCAGAAGCATAACATGTATCAAATATATAATTTATTTTGAAGCTAATCAATCAGTTTTAATTACCTTTAGGTGAAGGACAAAATCTGAAAGAGAAAGGTGCAAAGAGTGACTTATACATTCAGACACTTCTATTTTACTGTATATGACTTACCAGTTATTAAATATGGACCTCTCACTTGCATTTATATATTCACAAACTCATGATCTTTTACTCTGCTGGAAGGCCTTTTGCTTTCCTTCCTAATGTCAGCATCTGCTCTCTACTAGTGTAATATCTCCTTGTAGCCTAACAGTGGGATTCAAAGGCATGCTATCATTTTGATTCTTCCACAAGAGGAAAACAGCAACAGGTGCTTTATTTCCTGGAAAATCTTTTCAGAAGCCAGGAACATAGAATTAGGGGGCTAAAACTGCCCCTACCTATCTCTATATGTAAGGGTTGGTATGGCCTGATAGGGAACAGAAGGGCCTCCCTGCATCAGCCATCTCTTAGCTACTAGGCTAGAGAGGATTTTTGCTTCAGCATTCCATAAATCTCTTAAGAAATAAGATGGCAGTTTTCTTCACCATTCAGCAGTGGCAGCAGTAAGCAAAAACAGAGTTTACTACAATAACAAGTATACTTAGAACGGGACCTGGTACACAGTGTCACGTAAATGTTTGTTCTTTGGAAAGACATTTGAAAGGGCTGCAATATACCATTGAGTACATGTAATTTCCCTAATCATTCTACCATTAATTGTTTCAGCTTTTCAATGTTGTAAATATCTGTTCCTTGTAGTTTGTGTGCATTATTTTATCCATTACAGCCTGTACCTTTTGGGAGTTATTGAAACCATCAAGTAGCTCAGCTGTTACTTCAAAGGAGCATAGCTAACGGCCCTTGCACTGCTGACTGGGAAGGGAATGGTTTTCCTAATGTCCTCATTTTATATCCCCCTCAAGGCAATAGAAGTGGCCTATGAAAGTACAGCTCCCTTGAATCGAATATGTAATATTATTATTTTATACAGGGATATCTTCTGTTACCAGACAGCAGAAACATCTGAGAGACAATCCCATTATTGATGTAAACCTTCTCTTAGTTTCAAAAAGCATGCTGGATGTGAGCACGGAGCATTTCTTAAAGCTTAATGATCATCTAGGATTAAGGCTGGCCTTCAGTAGACTTATGATTATCATTTCCAAGCAGGTCATTAATCTCCAGGAAATGTTCAGTGTTTTGATTACTGTTTGCTAAATTGAAGAAATGAATAATGTAGTAAAAGATGATTACATAAATTTAAACACTGTTGTTTTAACATGCACAGCAGCACCCCCTAGTGAACACTTGGTAACTGTAAAAAAAAAGTTAAGATTTTTATTTTTTATTATTTGATCTTAAGGAAGGGAAGGGAGGGACGGCAGGAGGGTTTGAGGGAGGGAGAGAGAGAAGCAGAGAGAAACATTGCCTTCTGGTACAAGGAACCAGGCTGTAACCAACTGAGCCACACCACCGGCCAGCACAGGTTTTTAAAATTGAAATATTGCAGATTTTGATAAGCAAAATAAAGTATCTTTTTACAAAAGGAAAAAAAGAAACTAATACTGTATATTTTTAGAATGTGAAAAAATCCAGATCGATCTAAAGTGGATGACTTTATTTAGAAAAAAATACATAAATTCTCACTTTTCAATAACACTGTAAAATTTAACATTTTAACATTGAAAACTTCTGTTTTAACAAGAGAACTCTCTTCTGTTTTTGCAGATTAGAAAAGCTTCTTTGTTTGATATCATTTCCTTTCCAGCAAAGACTGCTTTAACAAGCATAATGTATGCTTCATATGCAGCACTAATTTATTTGGTAAGTTAAGCAAAATTATTAGAATCTAGAAATAAATATTCTTATTTATGGAAGGTTAAAGGTATACTGTACATTCTACTCATAAACCAAGGTACTATTCTCTTGTTACACAAAATAATTTTACATTAAAAATTTACTTCAATCCACTAAAAACTAATTTGCTTAAATAACTTATTCTGTTTTTATAGTTTATTACCACTTGGTCAAAATATTGCGGTTTTTGCTTTCATTTAGCCATAGCTGTCTTGTTTCAGCCACTGTGCCATGGTTTAAGTCTGTGATTTGGGGGAAAACAAGTATTGGTGTGTTTTGAATTATGAGTGCTGTAAATTCAAAGTATATTTTGAGTTATAAGTGCTGTTATTAAAAAGTGTTCATCAAAAAACATGACGATATGAAAGCTTTTATAAATGCTAAAGGATTATTTCTTTTAATCTATTTCCATTTATACTTACCTTTACTTTTTTTTAAGTATAACATACAAAGAGAAAAGTACACAGCTTGAATCATCACAAAATCTATTAACCTACACACCACGCATTATCAAGAAACAAAATATTACTATCATTCTAGAAGTCTCTTTCTTGTCCCCCTCATAACTCTAACCATGTCTATAAAGGCAACCACTATTTTGACTTCCAATACCATATAGTTTTATTTGCATTGTATAGAAATAAAATTATATACGGCATATTTTTTTGTATTTGCCGTTTTTGCTCAGCACTATCATTGTAAGATTCATTCATTTGATGCTTGTAGCAGTTTGTTGATTTTCCTTGCTGTGTGGTATTCCATTGATTGACTCTTATCACTGTTTATCCACTGTACGTTGAACATTTATAATATTTACAGTTATGGCTATTATAAGGTGCTATGAATATTCTTGTACATGTTACAAGTTTTTGGTGAAATTGCCAGACCATAGAATGTGTACAGACGTTGTCAAATAGTTTTCCAAAGATAGTTTTAACAATTCATTCCAGTAGCTCAACATCATCACCAACACTAGTATTGTCTTTTCCATTTTAGTCATTCATATATATATATATATATATATATATATATATACACATACATATATATATAAAATCACATTGTGGATTTAATTTACATTTCCTTGATTATTAATGAGATCAAGAACCTTTTTATAGAATAACTGGACATTTGAATATCCTTTTTGTTAATTTTTGTTAATGTATCTTCTTATTTTTCTATTGGGAATTGTCCATCCTTTTTATTTTTGATTTGTACTTGAAAATATACTAGGAAAAAGCCCTCTTTTGGTTATATATGGGCAAATTTATTTTATTCTAGGACTTATCTTTTCTTGTTTTATCAGTGTGTTTTAAAATGGAAGTTCTTAATTTTAATATAATTTAGTTTAACTTTTTCCATTATGTTGAGAGATTTAAATATCTTAATTGGGAAATTTTGGCCTACATCCAAGGTCATGAAATTCGTCTGATGTATTTTAGGACCTTTATCACTTTTAGGAATTGGTATGAAGTAAGAATCAAATTTTTTTTCTCCATGGGTATCTAATTGAACAGACTCACTTTCCTGGTGAATAAAACAGCCTTTTACTATTGCCCAAGAACACTTGTTGTGTTCTTAATCAAGTGTACTTATATATTTAGGTATATTTGTAGACTTTCTGTTCTATACAGTTTATCTATTTCTCTATTCTTGTACCAATTCAACACTGTGGTTTACAGAAGCTTTATAGTAAGTCTTAATAACTGACAGAATAAGTCTTCCTTTCAGTCTGTAAACATGGCATCTCTGTTTATTTAGATCTTCTTTAATCTTAATAATTTTTATGGCTTTTTTGTTAGATGTCTAGCACATTTATGTTAATATTTTTATCATATTGAAACACATAGTAATAAAGACGAAAATTCCCCAAAATCTAGACTCAGTGCAGTCCCAATTCAAATATGAGCAGGTGTATGTAAGTTGAGTAGTTAATTGAAAAATTAATTGAAAAATTACAAGGAGTCAAGAATACCCAATATATCTTTAAAAAAATAAAAAAACCTTAATTTTAAACACATATACAGTTTTTTTAAAGAACAGTTTATCAAATAAATATTTTGAAAGTATTTTAATTTTTGAGATGTGTTCAATATCTTAAATGTGAATTTCAGATAGAATACAAATTCAGCTAGAATACAAATACACTGCAAAAAAATGGGTTGGATGAAATAGCTATGTTGAACAAAAAAAAAAAAAGAAAAAGAAAAAGAAAAAAAGAAGCCTAAATTAAACTGTAATGTCCCAAAGGCTTTTGAAATAATCTCACAAGATTTGTCATGCTATTAACTGTTTAAGCAAGTAATAGAAACAATTTTTGGTTATCTGGTAATTGGTCATATAATTGGTCAAGACCTAGGAGTGGTCAGGCCTGGAATTATGGTTTTGAGAGCATATAAAATATATGTTGGAAATTAACACTCTGACTGGAACCGTGCCAAGAGACAAGGTGACAGAAATGTGAACAACATTAAGATGAGATAAGAAGAAATCAATGGAGATAAGGAAGCAATAGTCAGAAAAGTAGTAAGAAAATCAGGAGAAACAGTGTCAAGAAAATAGACTTGAGAAGTTGAGTTGGTAAGTGTCAAGACAAGCAGAAGTTGTCAAGAAAAGTGAAGATTTTGTTTCCATTAGATTTAGTAGTAAAAGTTTTGGAGGTAACCATCTTGAGAACTAACTTTCATTTTCTCAAAACTGGGACAGAAGTGGTTAGAATGGGCACAGATACAATTTTGTATGCGAGGGAAAAATAAATATATTAAATAGGATAGGGCTTCCCAAACTTTTGTCATAGCATAGCATACACAGAAAATGATCACATTTGGGATAAATGCATGAAGCTGTTTACTCTGAGTTTGGATATACTCAGATGGAAGTAAAAAAAAAATACCTGCAGTTGCCTTAATTGATAAAGACATTTAAATATCACTCTTAATTAAAAGTCTGGAGTTAGGCTGGCATTCCCAGGTTTTTACAATGTCCATCATGAACCCAAAGCTTTCTGTTTTTGGAATGTTTTTTATCTCTATGTTTTGGCACTTTTTAAAAGTACTAAGTGGAATTTTTTGAGGGGAAGTGGGTCACGTCTGTTTAGAAATCATTTAGCTTACTAAATTTTTATCAAAATGGTTGTGCCCTTCCAGTTGTACACGCAGGTATAAGCAAAGTCCAGGGGCTAAAAAAGCAAAAACAGAAACCTACTGTGAGGAATTAACATGTTGGAGACATTTCATCTCTCAGAAGAAATTTTCATTTAATTAAATCAGGACAATAAAGGAAATGTTTCATTTAATTAAATCAAAGGATAAATATATAGAACATTAATGAATTGAGAAAAAAGATGTAAAGCATAGCTTTATTGAGTTATACTAGGTTTTAATTTTCTTTCTAGATTATGGTGCTATATATTTAGGACAAGGAATCAATCTCAAGATGTTTGCCATGTGCCCAGGATTCCAGAAAGGAAGTGCTTCTTTATTAGAATGTGTATATTAATGACTATATTAAACACTACAGGCCTGATGCACGAAATCCATGCAAGGGCCTTAGTCCTCAGGGCACCAGCTGCCTGGGTCCTTGCAGCCCTGCTGCCTTGTGGCCCCGTCCACTGGCTGTTCTGGAAGGTCATTATAGAAGGTTATTCTGCCTTCAGGTCTAATTAGCATATCAACTCTTCGTTATATAGGATTTTATTGGGCTTTTTATCTGTAAGTTTAATAGCTTAAAAAGAAACTTTACTTTTCAATATTTTTTCATTATTAGACAGTCTGTGTTAATGCTGTTCTGGAGAAGGTAAAGAAAATTTTCCAAGAAGAAGAATCCATAAGGCAAAACAGAGAGGAGAGCAAACATCTTAGAAAAGCCTTTTCTGAGCCTGCACTTTCTGAGCCTATGTTTCCCGATGGTGAAATCAAAGCGAAATCTTATTGTGCATTACTGGATCAGCCAGACAATATTTCTGATTTTCCTGATAATATGCTGAGTAATAAGATCCAGGTTTTACATTCTGTGTTTGACCAATCAACTGAAATAAATGAGTAAATTTAAACATAAATATTACTGAACATCTTAAGAGTTATCTATGTAATAACATTTCACTTGACAAAACTAGGAAACTAGTTTTCATATACTGACTATTCTGCTTTTAAAAAGAGTGAAGAGGAACTAGTAAAATGTCACTCTCAAGTGTTATTCACAACTCTGATGAGAAGATTTCTGTACGTGAAGATAGGACTTGACATTTTTTATTTTCAGATTAGAGTAACACATCTAAAACCAGAATTCAAGTCCATATTACTCATTGTTGCCACTGGATCCTAAGAGAAAAGGCTCTGTAAATGAGCCTGCAAACTAGAGCCATGGATCTGCCTACAGGAGGTACTTTGGTTTGTTCCATGCATTACAATTTTAAGACTTGCCTGGTCATTGGAGGACTGGCATCTGATATAATAAGCTGGGATGTGTCCAACCTAGAGGTGGTACATTTCCTATACCAGGTGAGTAGCTACTGCCATAAACAATATTTATATAAAGCCTAAGCCTGGCTTTTTAGTAGTCTAAGAAATGAGTAGCAAGTGTTGTATTACCTCATGCTACCCATATTCCACCAGGAAAGGAAATGTAATAGTATGTAGCAAAGTACTCTATAAGCAGGGCCTAAAAGATTCTATATTATTTATTATTTTTATAATAACCAAAGGACAGAGTCCAGGTGGATCCCTTAGAATGCTAAGTATTGAGTTTGGAGCTGTAATATGATCCTTTACCACTAAGAAAACCGCTATGCTTTGAGACGAGGTTTTTCTCCAGATTCATATTCTGCTATGAATAGCTATGTCTCTCTATTTTTACTTGTTCTTATATTCTATGTGCTGTCAACTTTTAGATGACCAGCACCCTGGGAATCAGACAACCAGAACAGCATTGGCCAAAAATAATTGGCAGGGTAAACCATTTAACATAAATTTAGCGAAAAGGATTCTGAGAACAACACCCTACATTTCTTCCCTCTATAGCATTTACATGAAACACTTAGTTGTACATACATGCACCAAGTTCTCTAAAAATTAAAACAATTATTTGAAAATTTCATATAGGCATTCAAAGTACTTTTGCTCACCGAATAGCAGATTTCACATCTCCCATGGCCAGGCAGCAGCTATTGTGTGTCTTCCTATGTTGAGACTATGTGTCTTGACCAGAGAAAGTGAGCCAAGATTTACGTGGCTTTGATGTCTAGCACATTGATAAGCTTATTTTTCAATTCAGCATTTCTGGAGGCAATTTTTAAGTGTAAAAAGTCTGCTATATACATATTTGAAAAGACAGAAGTTAATATTTAAGTATTTGCTTAAAAAGTAGTAACAACAACCAAATAGGAGAGGTAAGGAACAAGTGGAGGTATCAATGAAACAAGAATGGAAGTCTGCTGAAATTGCTGAAGTTGGGTGATGAGAGTTTATTATATAATTCTGTATAATTTGTATATACAGTGGTACCTCGAGATACAAGTGCCCTAACATACGAGATTTTTGAGATACGAGCTGTCGAGCCAGCGATTTTTTGCTTTGAAATACGAGCAACATTTGAGATATGAGTAATCGCGCAGATAGACCGGCTGCACACGACCCACCAGTTTACCGCGACTCAGAGCGTCTCATAGTTTCCCAAGCCTCAGTCAGTGTGCTTATTTACCTCGTTGTCAAAGCATCTTTTGTACATTTACATACTTTATCACATTTCTTTTTATAACCATGGGTCCGAAGAAAGCGAGTGGAAAGGTCAGTGCTCAGAAGAGGATGATGTCTATTGAATTAAAGTGTGAAATCATAGAAAAATATGAGCAAGGTGTGTGAGTGACTGACTTGGCAAGGCAGTACAGGCGTAGTACTTCCAACGATGTGCACTGTGCTTAAACAGAAGGAGTCAATAAAGGGTATAGCTAGCTAAGGGCGTTACAATAATTTCTAAGCTCCGTAGCTCTCTCCATGAAAAGATGGAGAATCTATGGGTGGTGAGGGTGATGGAGAAGCAGCTTAAAGGAGATACATTAACACAGGGCATCATATGTGAGAAGGCGTAAGCGATTTATGGTGATTTGCTGGAGCAGACCCCGCGAACTTCCATGGACAAAGCATCGAAAGACTCATTTAAAGCCAGTAGAGGCTGGTTTGATAACTTCAGGAAAAGGTCCGGCATTCACTCCATCGTCAGGCATGGTAAGGCAGCAAGTTCAGATGTGAAGGCAGCTGAGGATTACCTCAAAACTTTTTCCGAACTGATAGAAGCCAAAGGATATATTCCCCAGCAAGTCTTCAACTGTGACGAGGCAGGGCTTTTCTGGAAGAAGATGCCGAATAGGACTTATATAATGGCAGAGGAGAAGGCGATGCCAGGCCACAAACCCATGAAGGATAGGCTAACTCTCGCACTGTGCGCCAGTGCAAGTGGTGACTGCAAGATCAAGCCTCTGCTCATATACCATTCGGAAAACCCCAGAGTCTTTAAGTCACATAAGATTTTAAAAGATAAATTGCAAGTTACCAGGCAGTTCTTTGTGGAGTGAGTAAACCTGTTTTTCGGCCCTTCTGTTAAGAAATATCTATAGCAAAACAACCTAATGATGCAAGCCCTCCTCGTCCTCAACAATGCTCCTACACACCCACCGAACCTCAAAGATGAACTCCTCGAAGAGTTCAAGTTTATAAAGGTTGTCTACCTACCTCTCAACACCACTTCTATCCTGCAGCCCATAGATCAGGAAGTGATTTCTAATTTTAAAAAGCTGTACATCAAGCACCTGTTCCGGCAC
The DNA here is from genome assembly GCA_004026805.1 of Lasiurus borealis. Classification (NCBI taxonomy): domain Eukaryota; kingdom Metazoa; phylum Chordata; class Mammalia; order Chiroptera; family Vespertilionidae; genus Lasiurus; species Lasiurus borealis. The sequence goes on from PVJN01031374.1 coordinate 21,286, forward strand.
TGCTTTGAGGTGACGGAGAACACAAACCTCACCCTTCGAGAGTTCTGGAAGAACCACTTTAACATCGTGATATGCCTCAGAATTATTGATCAGGCCTGGCTGGGTGTTAACAATGAGGATTTTGACCTCTGCATGGAAGAAGCTGTGGCCTGAGGCCGTAGCCGAAAGGACCTTCGAAGGATTTGAACCCCAGGTGCCAGTGGAGGAGGAGACAGTGTCTCTGGGAAAATCCATGGGCCTGGAGGTGGATGAGAGAGACGTGAATGAGCTCGTGGAGGAGCACTCTCTGGAACTCACCACGGAGGAGTTATAAGAGTTGCAGTCTCAGCAACATTCGGAGGTTCTCTAAGAAATTGGTTTCGAGGAGGAGCCAGAGGTGGAGGAGATCTCTACAAGTGAGATAAAGGAGATCTTAGGAATGTGGGAGAGGGTGTCATACTTCGTGGAAAAGAAACACCCCGAAAAAGTTGCTACTGGTCGTGCATCAGAGCTGTTCAATGAAACTTGCCTCATCCATTTCAGAAACATTCTGAAAGAGAGGAAGAGGCAAACCTCGTTGGACACGTGTTTTTTTAAATCTGCCAAAACTATAAAGACCAGTAGTAATTAAGTTCAGTGAAGATTAGTTAAGTTACAGGGATAAGTGTAGCATTAAGAGTGTAACAAGTAGGTAAATATACTTTATAAAACCAGTTTATTCCTTTACATTCTCTTTTATTATGTTTTTATACAATATTTGTCATTTATAAATACATTTTATTCAAAAACATAACAAGAACAACTGGGGTGGCATTTTGGGGGCTGGAACGGATTAACGGCATTTCAGTTGATTTCAATGGGGGAATTTGCTTTGAGATACGAGCAACTTGATATACGAGCAAGGTTACAGAATGAATTACTCGTATCTCGAGGTACCACTGTATTCAACTTTTCCATGATAAAACCTGCTATATCAAATAAGGACACTCCCCTCCCCCCAATTTTTCTTGATAGATCTTATTGTATACCTTTTCTTCATTTTAGTTCAGATTACTTTCATCCTCCTTTAAGTGTGCATACCAGACCTATGCATTTTATAGACTTCATACTCAGTACTTGTGCTATTGAACCTATCAGAAGTGTATGACTTTTAAAGATAAGTAATGTGCCTATGTTGGAAAAAAATCATCTTTGGTATTGAAATAAGGTTATTTTTAAAACATAAACACTTTTCATTACCATATGATTTTATCAGGAAGGAGTCTTAATTACTTTGAAGTTTCCAGTGGCATAAAAATCAGAGTCATACTTAATAGGTTCATTAGAAAGAGTCACATAAATATTCCCATTGTCCACTGTCACTGTATGAATCCTTTGCTTTTTTCCTTTGGAACACCACTTAGGTTTTGATGATGGATCTTTAGGGTTTATAGACTGATATAATCCTTCTCCTGTTTCCAAAGTAATTTTGAATTTATGCCAGGGGCAAACTATACACGGTCGTCCATCAAAATCCTAGGAAAGGAAATAATAAATTTAATAGTCTGATATTTCCAATGTTCACAATAAACTTCAGACTCAGAATGGAATCCATTTCAGAAGAACCAGGTTAAAGAACAAGACGACTTTTCTTTTTCCCTGCCATTTAGAAACTAGTGAGCATAAGGCAGGATCTAATCTTAGCAGTCATCACATCATCCCTTTTGCTACTGATGAGAATCCCAGTGTGTTAGAGCTCTGCCAGAAGATGACTAACTCAGCAACTCTACCTATTGCTGCAGCGGTGCTGCTACCTATATTAGATGTCAGTGTTACTTCCTTGAAAGAAATGAGGCAATGGCTGCAGATGCTTCTTAAGGAATTTTCGCTAACTGCTGGAAGAATGGTAAGCTTCAGATATAATTCTAGAGAGGTTACTAAAAGCTTGAGTGCATATATTAATTGAAAAGCGATTTATGATCCAAAGTAGTCAATTCTCAAATTCTTAGTTGTATTAAAACAGTGCTTCTCAAATTTAAAAGAGCACAGGAGTCACCAACATTCTGTTTAAATTCAGTAGGCCTAGGGTGGGCGTAAGATACTGCATTTCTAAGAAGCTTTCAAGTGACACATGGAACATACTTTGGTCCATGGAACATAGTTTGAGTAGCAAGATCTTACAGCTCTATAGGTCTGTCATGGTCTGAAATTGGGAGAAATTCTTTCACAGTTATCAGCACCAGGTGCTTACATTTTTTAAAACACCCAAAGTGCTGGAATACTGACATTATATCCCCAGAAAACTGTTAGCAAAGATTCATATTGTCATAAATTATAAATTAACATTCATAATTTAAATACACCTGTCCTTTTACATGAGGACATGAAGGCAAGTAGGGAACTAAGTAGATATGAAATGTAGAGAGGGTAGAACACTATGTTTAAGATTGTACTTTGGAATTGTACCAATCACAGAGAGAGGGAGAATGAGAGCGCTATCAGTTTCATGAAATAGAAAAACATAGTATTCCACAGAATGGCTATTCATAATTTATTTAAAGTGTTTCCTATTGTTAAAACATTTAGGTTGCTGTCATTTTTAATTCCAATAACTAATGCTACAAGGACCATCTCCTATATACATTTAAACATTTGTGCAATTGTATCTGTAGGGTAGATATCTCAGAGTACAATCGCTAGGTAAGAAGACATACACAGTTCTCACATTTATCTGTAAAATGGTTTTCTTTACATTGTAGGGCTGAAAATTCCTAAAATATTAGCAATTATACTATAAGCATTAAAATATAGTGCAAAGGCAAATGCAAATTATTTTTTACTACAGAATGAAATAAGAATATAAATAGAAAACATTTGCATTTTTTTTTTGAGAACAGATTTAATCTTACATACCTCTATTTCTCCCAAATGTAAAGGTCCTCCTGAGTCTGAAAAGAAATCGAGTATTAAATCTAGTCACTAAAAAAACCCTGAAATTTTGAGAGTCTTGTGGTTAGCAAACAAATACAAGATTTACAAATAAAAAAATCTTACGGTAACAGCGAATATCCATAGCATGATATTCTCCTTTGTGGTAGAAAATGACCACTTCTCTGTCATGGACAACAGCTGTCATTCTTTCAGATTTCTTAATGTCATCTTCTCTGCCAACATAGACAGAAGAATATTCCTCCTTCACTTCAGGATCTTGTTCAGGGCTACCAAGATCCATGCTAGCTGAACCAAAAAGAAAAAGAAAAAAAATTGGTAAGTGGCCTTCACTAGTCAGACTATAACTTAGCTCAGAGATAATCATATTGTAAGAGAAGTCTGATTTCCCTGAGACTGATAGAAGCATTTTTTGTAGCTATATAATACATTTTAAAATACTGAATAATAGTTATGATTTTGAATTACAGACTTTTAAAGCTTGCCAAAATTAGGGACAACTCCTCACTTTAAAGCTGGACTTGAATTAGATTCATTTCAGTGTGTAAGGTGAATATTTCAGAACTCTTAAAACACAAGACTAAAGTTTCACTATCCTCTTATTCTCAATCAAACTCAATGCTAAACATCTGGTTGTTATCCTGTTGAATTTAGGACTCCACAATAGTCTGGATAGTCTTGGACCTCTAGGTTGAGGTGTGTCATTCCCCGCCCCACTCCCCTCCCCT
>PVJN01031375.1:0-24918 GCA_004026805.1 Lasiurus borealis
GAGAATAATTATACTGATATTGTGGGCCGTTGAGAGGATTAATCGAAATGATGCATTTTTAAACAACCGGCACGACTTTGAATCAAGAACACAGGAGAGACTCACTTGGCTAGCCAAGCCAAAAACAGAGTGAACAACTGGGATGGGTTGCAAAGAGGAGAGAAATATGAGCATAGTATCCCATTCTCCAAATTTGGAGTGGGGTGGGGAGGGGGGGAGGACGTTTCCTGTAACCAATACAAATATGGTAGACTATGAAAAAAATACATGAAATTTGCTATACGAGTTATAAAACATAAGTCACAGCCCTGGCTGGTTTGGTTCAGTGGATGGAATGTTGGCCTAAAGACTGAGGGGTTCCAGGTTCTGGGTTTGATTCTGGTCAGGGGCACATGCCTGGGGCATCCAGGAGGTAGCCAATCGATGATTCTCTCTCATCATTGATGTTTCTGTCTATCTCTCTCCCTCTCCATCTCTGAAATCAATCAAAATAAAAGTATTTTTTTAAATGTAAGTCACAGTCCAAGTTCTTATGTGGTACATTTTTTTTTAAATCACAAAATATTTACCAATATTGGAGAGAAGAAATGTGAGCACACTGGAGTATATCCAGTGACGATCACTCCTCCTGCCATCTCCACTTGGATGAAGTTCTGCTTCCCTGGAGCAGATATGATTGTTCATACTTGCCCATCTTTGCATCATTTAGAACACAAATTTATGACTGTTTGCAGCTGTCAGTCTTTGTTAGGTCTGATGACATTTTTCATTTTTACTCCCTGGCCTCCGTTTAGGGGCAATGTTCTGAGCAGCCTTTTTCTCTGTTTGTTTGTCTCTCTCTTTCAGCTCACTTCCTTGCCTCGACAAATTTGTTTAGTGAGATTGGTCTGGTGGAATTAGTGTTTCAGACTGAAGAAAACAACTGTGATCTGAATATGTTTGAAGGTTCAGAACCTTGGACAGCAATACGGGTGTCCTCCCCCTTTAAACACTCTCAATATGCTATACGTATGCAGCCAATAATAAACAGAAATCATAAATGTGTGTGCTGGGCACCTGCCATAAGACTCAATTTGATAAGTTATCCTAACAGAATAAACAAATGGCTGTAGGAGAACCTAGGAGGGAGAGATTGAATCTTTTTTTTTTTTAATACATTTTTTTTTATTTTCTACAGAGAGGAAGGGAGAGGGATAGAGAGCCAGAAACATGGATGAGAGAGAGACATTGATCAGCCGCCTCCTGCACGCCCCCCACTGGGGATGTGCCTGCAACCAAGGCACATGCCCTTGACCAGAATCGAACCCGGGACCCCTCAGTCCGAAGGCCGATGCTCCATCCACTGAGCCAAACCGGTCTCGGCTAAATCTTTCTAAAGAATCTGGGAAAGTTTCATATAGAACAGTGGTTCTCAACCTTCCTAATGCTGTGACCCTTTAATACATTTCCTCACCATGTTGTGGTAACCCCCAACCATAAAATTATTTTTGTTGCTAATTCATAACTGTAATTTTGCTACTGTTATGAATCATAATGTAAATATCTGATATGCAGGATGTATTTTCATTGTTACAAATTGAACATAATTAAAGCATAGCGATTAATCACAAAAACAATACGTAATTCTTATTGTGAAATATTTATTTCTAATTACAAATAAATAAAATTTTGCCTTGAAGTATGGTGTAGCATGGGTAATAGTCTTAATATAACAACAGAAAACTACATTGCCACATTTTGTGACAGTATGGTTAAAAATCCAATGTCAATGCGAAGGGTGCGATTGCTTCTTTCTCACCAGATCAGAAACTCTTGGGGCAGTCTTTGCAAGAGCACAGTGAAGATCATCTTCCACAATAAGTCTACTTCTGTATTTAGACTTGACAACCAACAAGCTGGAAACCCTGTTTCACAAAGACACGTTGCTGGAAATGGAAGAAGAAGGCGCAACGCAATCTCAGACAGAACAGGATATGACTGCAAACACTTGATTCAGAATTTTGTAACTGGCATTGTAGAGAAATCAGTTCTTGATGCATTGCTGTTAATAAGTTCAATGAACTCCTCTTGTGCCATCTCAGGAACATCTTCACCTTTGACTGTGAATGGGCTTCTGGCAAGTGCAAATGGGGTGTCAGGTAGATTTGGAAAGTACAATGAAATTTTGTCTGCAAGCATGTGCAAGTGTTCTTGCACAAAAATTATCATCATAATCCTTTTGTCTGGTTCAATATCATGTTCCTCTAAGAAAGCAGATAAGATAGGCAACATGTAAATTTTGTTTTCATCCCATTCTTTTTGCCAAAGCTGAAGTTTTATTTGCAATGATTGGATCTTTTCAGACAAATAGAGGCATGTTGCATTTGGTCCTTGAAGGACCAATAATTTAACTCATCCAAGATAGCAAAGATGTCAACCAAGTAAGCTATTTTCTGCATTTCACTTTTATCGCTGAAAAGTGCTTCAAATTGTGGTCTTGATTATTAAAAACATTTTGAGTTCATCACGAAGCTCAAAAACACATTTTAAACCTGTTCCTCTTGACAACCATCTCACTTCAGTGTGAAATAGCAGAGCATTGTTCGGCGCATTCAACTCGTTGCACAGTTGGGAAAACAGTCGACTGTTTAAAGTGCTTGTCTTTACAAAATTGACAGAATTTACAGTGCTTTTCATTACTTCTTGTAACTCTTGTGGCAGCATCTTTGTTGCTAATATTTGCCAATGAATCATACAGTGAGTTCTGATGACTTTTGGTGACTCATGCAGTACCAAACATTGAAATCCAGATCAACATCCTAGCATAGCTGGAGCACCATCTGTGCAAACACCACAAACCTTTTCCCAAGAGATCTTATGCTCTTTCAGAAATGAACAACTGTGTCAAATATATCACATTCAATAGTTGTCATTTCAAGAGGATTGCAAAAAAGAAACTCATCTTTAAAGTTGCCATCATTAATATATCTCACGTAAACCAGTAACTGTAAACAGTTTGCAACATATGTAGATTCATCAAGCTGCATACTAAATATTGGAAGTGGAGCAGATTTAATTTCCTGGATTACCTGATCAAGAATATCAGCAGACATGTCATCTATTGTTCTGTGGACAGTGTCGTTAGATAAGGAAATTGCACTCAATTTCGTAACAAACTCGTCTCTGGTCATAACTCTAACAGTAAATCCTCAGCAATGGCATGAGGTTTCATAGCTCTGGCGATTCTGAGTGCCACCAAATATGAAGCTTCAACAGCTCTACGTTTTGTTTGTGGTACTTGCCACCAGTGTCAAGTCTGGCTTTCTTGAGTCCATCAGCTTTGCTTCTAAAATGGTTGGTATTCTTGCTGGCAAAGCTCGGATGCTTGCTATCAAACTGGCATTTTAGTTTTTTCAGCTTCATAGATTCAGCTGATAGAACTTCACAACAAATAACACATTGTGGTTTCTCAATTCCTGCTGTAATTATTGAGGTAAAACCATACTATAAAAAAAAAATACAACTGAAACCGGTTTGGCTCAATGAATAGAGCGTCAGCCTGTGAACTGAAAGGTCTCAGGTTCGATTCTGGTCAAGGGCATGTATCTTGGTTGTGGGCACATCCCCAGTTGGGGACGTGCAGGAGGCAGCTGATCGATGTCTCTCTCTCATCGATGTTTCTAACGCTCTATCCCTCTCCCTTCCTCTCTGTAAAAAAAAATAAAAATAAAAAAATACTTGTATTTTCTTTTCTTAACGTTCTTCTCTACATGATCCATTGTCTTGGGATGGTTGGCTAATGAAACTAATATGTAAGAATAGCTTTAATAATACAAAAAATGATACATGGCATAGTTCAGTCAATACAGTTCATTAAAGTTTCCTATGATTTACCATTCTCTGTTGTTTTTTTTACATACCTGTTATTATCACAAGGGGGCAGTATTCACAGCTGAATATAAAAAGACCAATCAGCATCCAGATTAAGTTCCCATGGTACAGATATATATATATATATTTGCAGTAGTTGATGATTTTACAGTACATTTTACATTTACCCAGTAATTGTAATTCGTGAAGTGTCATTTTACTTTCAATACTGCTGCTTTCAACACAGTAGCTGCTTTTAACAGAGTAGCTGTTCTCTACACAGTAGCTGCTCTTTACACATGTGTGACTGGTCCGCATAAGTACATTTTGGTGCCATCCCTGTCACACACACCTGTATTTGTACAGGGTGTAGGTGACTGGGTTGGCACGATGATGTCATCATGCCTGGTACTGGTATGTGGGCGTATCTGCATGTGGGCAGATCCTCCTGGAGACTGATAGAGGAGCAGTGTCTTGGTTCCTAAGATCATCAGAAATATGTGTTTTCTGATGGTCTTAAGCGACACCTGTGAAAGGGAAAGACGACCCCCAAAGGGGTCGCGACCCACAGGTTGAGAACCGCTGATATAGAAGGTGACACTATACTGGGACCTCAGAAAATCATATTCACAGTATTCAGCTGTTTGAGCTTAAAGAAATCTCAGTTGTCATTTTATGCCCCCTTAGTGTATCAGGATGAGAACCGGCTGCATATAACAAGGACCCTAAGTAAATAACTTGAAAAAACAAGGTAGAGGTTTGTTTCTCTCACATAAAGGAAGTCCAGAGACAGTCAAGATCCTTACATCTTTCTCTTCCACTATCCTTAGTGAATTCAATTCTGAAGAGCAATTTGTGGTCCAAAATGACAGCTCAACTTTAGCCAATACATCTACATTCTAGGCAGAAATAAGGAGACAGCAATAATGGTGCCTCTATTACTTAAGGCAGCCTCTTTTAAGGAGATGCTCTGAGAGTCCCACCCTGCAACTTCCATTCACATTCCACTGATCATCCCTGGTTTGCAAGAGAGGTTAAGCAATGTAATTCTTCAGCTGGACACATTACAGCCCATAAGAAAAGCAGAATTCTGTCAGGATAAAAGAAGAGGAGAATAAATATTAAATAAGCAACCTCAGTCCCTGCCACGCTTAATAAGCTCTGTAAAGGGCCTTCTGGGTCTCTATATGTCTCATGTTCTTTGCATCGCAGAGCCTAGCACAGCAGCAAATGAAAACATGAATAAACTGAATATTAGGAAAACTGTATGGGCTCTGATTCCTCATGAGGGGTTCTCCTTATTGTACTCTATTTCCCAGAATTTCCACTCACTGGTCCTGGTTCCCCTCTGAAGTCACCCTGAGAAAGTCTGCCTCTTTCATTCTTTCTTCCTTTATTTTTTTTTCCCTTGGCCACAGTTTAATCAAGTCTGCCTCTTTCTTACATGGCAAACCTTAAGATATCTGGAGACATTTCTTGTGTCCTGTCTGTCCTCTTCACCTAGATTGTTGCTTCTCCGGGACCATGACTTCCATCATCTCAGCCATATCTCATAAGACACGACTCCTGGGTTCTTCCTTTCAATTCGGTTTCATGACAGAAGTTTTGTCCCAGTCCGAAGACAGAAATGAATGAACCCATTTCACCCATAGGCAGGATCTAATTTCAGGTGCTGTCTGGGCTCCAAACTGAGTAAAATAGGCCTTGTAAATTATTTTATTAAATTCCCCTGATGTTAAACCTCTTACAGAAAGGGCAAGGGGCACGTGAAAAATAAAATGCCATTTCAAATGCATCTATCTATTTATTTATTCATTTATTTATTATATATTTTATTGATTTTTTTACAGAGAGGAAGAGGGGGGATAGAGAGTTAGAAACATCGATGAGAGAGAGACATGGATCAGCCACCTCCTGCACGCTCCCTATTGGGGATGTGCCTGCAACCAAGACACATGCCCTTGACCGGAATCGAATCTGGGACCTCTCAGTCCGCAGGCCAGCGCTCTATCCACTGAGCGAAACCAGTTTTGGTGCTTTCACTTTTTAAAGAAAATATTTTTATTTATTTCAGAAAGGAATGGAGAGGAAGAGAGAGATAGAAACATCCATAATGAGAGAGAATCATTGATCGGCTGCCTCGTGTACACCCCCTACTTGGGGTCGAGCCCGCAACCTGGGCATGTGCCCTTGACCAGAATTCAACCCAGGACCCTTTGGTCTGCTGGTCAACACTCTATCCACTGAGCCTAACCAGCTAGGACTGCTTTCATTTTTATATTCACAAAATATTATCTCCCTGTGTTTTATATTCATAGTCCCTGGCATAGTGGAGTTTGCCTTTTGGTTGCAGTCCCAGGCTCGGTTTCCCTGCTTCCCTTGGGAGTTGAGCATTCAGGTCTCATATCTCTATTTCTCTTCTCAAAGCCTTGGGTCTCTCTGATTGAAACAGACTTCACATACTATGTCATAGGGTCCTCACTCTCTACCCTGCAGAGTCAATAGGGTAGCTTCAGCCTCCAGCCCAAGGCCTCAAATTTGCCTGATCTCCTGTTAAAGCACCAGCCCATATTTCTGGATTCTCTGATTAACTCTGCATTTACATATTTTATAAATATATGCACCCACCCATATAACCACCAATAGATCAATATATACAATATTGCCTGGCTGGAATGGCTCAGTATCGACAGATGAACCAGCAGGTCACGGTTCCATTCTTGGTCTGGGCACATGCCCCGAGGTAGCAAGCTCAGTCCCCAGTAGGGGGCATGCAGGAGGCAGCCAATGATGATTATCTCTCCTCATTAATGTTTCTCTCTCTGAAATCAATAAAAAATATATTTTTTAAAAAGATATACATATTTATAGCTCCCTACAAGGCTCCTTTAGACTTCCTTCCAATCAATAGCCATCCCTCAACAATAGTCACTGTTCTAGTTAGTTTTGCCTATTATTGAACAGATAAGTGAAATTATTATTATTATCTGCATGTACTTTTTTGTGTGTCTGGTTTCTTTTCACCATTATTCAAAGAGATTCATCTATGTTGTGTATAGCAGTGGATATTTTTTCACTGCTGTGTCCATTATGGCAAGTGATTAAATATCATTTCAACTTGATTCCAATGTGCAGCCAAGATTGAGAACCATAGCTCTAAGAGTAATTAAAAATAAGGTTTGAATCCTATCTTCAAAATACTTGACCTGGATTTGCCCTACAATGTTCACCATCAGGTGGTCTTTGGGATCAACTAGACATTCAGCCTCACTCAGTTGCCAAAGGCCTCACTAGGGATCCTATTAGCTCAAATAAGAACCCCAAAATAGAAACAGCACACCAACAGGACAGCATCTAGTACTTCTCTTCACCAGGAGTTCTTGTAGTAATCCAGTGATTAGTCTTCTTGGGTTTTTTAGGTGACAGCTCAGGTACAAGGAGACAAGATCACAACAGTGACTGTGGTGACAATCTTAGTTTAGAAATGTCCTGTCCCAAATACACATCAATATCTTGTGTCCATAGGCATAGCTTTCAGGTTCCCTGTGGGAGATGAATCTAGTTACAACAGTTGCTGCACCTGGGGAGGCCCAAAGCCATGGCTTCCCGCCAGGTATTGCTGTGTCCTGGCCCAGATGAACTTTACCAAATAGGGGTTATTTTTACAATAAGCAATGCTTCCTAAATCATAGCTGATTTTGTACCTTTATTAGACCTCCAGGGGGGCAGAGCTATGAAGTTAATCCAAATTTGTCCTAAGAGAAGGAGAAAGGGAAAACCTTTTTTTTTTATTCATACTACCTTCAGCTGACATGCTGACCTTTATAAAATAGTTAACCAAGAAGATTAGGTCTGAAAATGTTCCTGTTCCTTGAGTAAAAAAATAGTATTTGACAGCCTCCAGCTGAATGGCTCAGTCCCATACACCAAAAAGGTTGCAGGTTTGATTCCTGGTCAGAGCACAAGACTAGTCTGCAGGTTCAATTGCTGGTCAGGCCGTGTACAAGAGGCAACTGATTAATGTTTCTCTTTCAAATGGATGTTTTTCTCTCTCTCTCTGTCCCTTCCTCTCTCTAAAATAAATTAAAAAAAAAAACACACATATCCTCAGGTGAGGATCAAAAATAATAACAGTGTTTGACATATGAAAATGATTAATAAATGTTTTTCAATGAGAAAATTAGTGATAAGTAAAACAAAATAAAATTACTCGACTGTTATATTACCTTGGGCAAATCTTTTTAAAATTGATTTGCAGAGAGAGAAATATCAATCTGTTGTTTCACCTGGTTGGGAATGGAACCTACAACCTTGGTGCATTGGGACCATGCTCCCACCAACTGAGCTACGCAGCCAGGGCTTGGGCAAGTCTTAATTTCTCTAAATCCCTGTTGCCATTTCTGTGAAATAGGAATAATCAATTTCTATCTCATGGGGATTGTAAGGATCAAATGAGATAGGGTATGTAAAAGATATTACAAGCAGCTACACTTAAACTTTATTATTACAGATGGAGAGAAGAAGCCTAGAGAGAAAGGGTTTTGTACCAGGTTGCATATGGTGGCAGAACTCTCCAAGTCTCCTGACTCCCAGCCCAGTGCCTGTCCACAGTACCATGTGGCTCCTTCACACAAGTTGTCTCACCCAGTTAATGTTTAAGAAATCAGAAATCTCAAACTAATCAGGATTTTTGTCCAGGAGAGAGAACTTCTGTGATGGTTCACTTTGCAATGTAGATTCCTCACCCATCCCTCACAGGACAGAGTCCATTCGGGCACACGTCTCTTAGTGGTAAGGGTGAAATTAATATTTTTCTCAAGGGCATAAGAAAAAGGGACAATTATGTTCTCAGCTTGCTGCTGACTAGCAGACAAAGGGCAAACAGAGCCTCTAAGCATTCTTTCTTTCTTTCTGTTTTTAATTGCATTTATTAGGGTGACATTGGTTAATAAAATTATATAGGTTTCAGGTGTACAGTTTTATAATACATCATCTGTATATTGTATTGCATATTCATCATGCCAAGTTAAGTCTCCTTCCATCACCATTTATCCCCCTTTTACTCTCTTTTACCTCCTCCCACCTCCCTTTCCCTCTGGAAAGCATTCATTCTCAAAGGCTCTGAGTCCTTTTTACTTTACAACAGCCACCGCAAAGAAGGGGCCATGAAAACCAATATGATCAGAATGTAACGAAGGAACAAATCTCACTGGGAGTCAAATACCATTGTTAAAAAACAGGCACCAGGGGCAAAAGCCCCAAAAAAATCAGAGGCTTCCCCCAGTGTTCTTTGAATCCATTTTTTTAAAGCTGTTAAAAAATACCCTTAAAATAAACCTGCCATCTTGTGAGGACAGAAAGAAGGTTACCCATTTTTTTCCACCACCATCTGCAGGGCCAGCTCAGCTTTAGGCTTCCTTGAGCCACACTCCCCCGCCTCCAGCCTGTTCTTTACAACATGTCCGGGTGGGGTTGGATATAGTCTCTTTCCCTAACTTAGCAAAATGCAGTTACAATTAAAACTTAAAAAAAAAAAAACTTGAAGGTAAAGCAAGGTGAGACTATAGATAGAATTTGCTTAATAATGCAATTTCACATTCTCTAATAATTTCTAATATTGTGCTTGGTCCATTTGTATTTATTAGTCTGAGTTTGAATAAGGATCAGGGCTCAGCTCTCTGAGGGTTAGAGCTCAGTCTGCTACTGGGGTCATGACTCAGACTGTGGTTGGGATCAGAGTTCTTCACCCTGTAGCTGTGATTAGAGCTCTGATTTATATTCAATTTTACATTATTTTTTTTTTAAAGAATCAACTTTAAATGGATTTTTAGAGAGAGAGAAGAAAGAAGGAGAGAGAGAAACATCGCTGTGAGATGAAAACATCAATCAGCTGCCTCCTGCACGCCCCCTACCAGGGATCAAGCCTGAAACCTGGGCATGTGCCCTGACTGGGAATTGAACTGGTAACCTTTTGGTGCACAGTATGGCGCACAATCAAATGAGCCACACAGGCCAGGGCTACATTAATATTTTTAAATATTGCATGTGCAAATATTTATGACCATTTGATGATTTGAGTTTCACAATGATCATGTATTTTTTAAAAAATTATGTGTATCACAAGCCCATAATAACATTTGGAAATCAAAGACCTGAAAGCATATCAGTCTGTGGTGGGCTATGAATACAGTCTGTCATTAGGATAGAGACCTGTCTGTGTTTAGCATTAGAGATTGGTCTGCTGGAATCACGTCTTGGGCTGTAGTAGAGATCACATTTGCTTGTGGTAAGTACTAGTATTCAATTAGGTGCTGGGATCTTAGCAGAATAAGGCTGGGTTTTAGAAAATAATGCAGGAAGCATTGGTCAGAAGTTCAATGAGTCCATTGAAGAGCTGTCACACTAGAGGACTGAGCAGATGGGAAACCATGAGATAGAATCATCAACTGGCTGCCTCCTGCACTGGGGAGGAAGGGACTCAAAACAGAATTGGTGGCCCCTGTCAAAACAGCGCAAATTAAAAGGACTGACAGCCTGGGTGGTGTGGTTCAATTGGTTGAGCTTCATCTCATGTAATGAGAGGCCCCTGGTTCCATTCCTGTCAGGGCACATGCACAAGCTAAGGATTCAATCCCCAATAGAGAGCATGCAGAAGGCAGCCAAATGATGATTCTATCTCATCGATGTTTCTCTCTCTCTCTCACCCTCTCCTTTCCTTTCTCTACAAAATAAATTTTAAAGAAACTTTATTTTTAAAAAAGGACTGACAGTATTAAGTGTGGATGAGGATGTGGAGCACCTGCAACTTTTTTTTTATTCCTCATCCAAGGTTATGTTTTTATTGATTTGAGAGAGAGGGGGGGGGGGAGAGAGAGAGAGAAACATTGACCCGTCGCCTCCCATATGCACCTCTACTGGGAATTGAACCTAAAACTTAGGTATGTGCTCTGACCAGGAATCGAACCCAAACATTTTTGGTGTATGGGACAATGCTCTAACCAACAGAGCCAGCCAGCCAGGGCCCTGAAACTTTCTTATATTTCTGATAGGAGTATACATTGTGCAATTACACTGACAACTGTTTGGTAATAAAGATATATATATATAACCTATGGTTCAGCACTTTCACTCTTGGAATGAACAAACAACTGCTACATATGACATGGATAAATCTCATGAAATAGAGTTAAGCAAAAGAAGCCAAAGGATAATTACTTTATGATTCATTTATGAGAAGTTCAAAAACAGGCAAAATTAATTTATGATAGTAAAAAGACAGAATAGGGGTTACATTTAGGGGGTAGTATGGACTGGAGGGGGCATGAAGGAGCCTTCTGGAAAGATGGTGTGTCTATATTTTAAACCGGATGGTATTTACACAGGTGAACATAAATAAAAATTCATTGAGATGAAATTTAATATTTGTATACTTTACCACATGTAAGTTATATCTCAATGGGAAAAAAAGAAAGTAGGTGAACAATAGAGAATTGTGGTTGATTAAAAACAGGTTGGGGAGTTAATTCCACAGTCATGACTTTTCTGCCATGAAAATTGTGATAGAACTGCATCGTTTGTTGAGCCTGGGGTGTGCGTTTGGGGGTTTTGGGGGTGCAGCCCTTGAAGCAACCACACTGGATAATGATGTAGTGTAAAGAGCCACAAATTTGGAGTCAGAAGTCCTAAGTTTTTTGTTGCTTTGTTTTTTATTTGAGAGAGAAAGAAAACCATCTATTTGTTGCTCCACTTATTTATGCATTCATTGAACCTGCAAACTTGGCGTATCAGGACGATGTTCTAACTCACTGAGCTACCCAGCTAAGGCCTAAGTTTGGATCTCAACATTCAGTTTAATATCTAATCCAGTGGGAAGCACTGGTGTGTTGTGATCAGTCATGAGGTGAGTTACAAATTTTTCATCGGTAATTATAAATCACTGAAGCTTTCGATAATTTTCCCGTAATTCATTTGAATTCATAATACATGCATTTGGTTAAAAACAAATTAAATCATATAAAAGAATATACAGTGAGAAGTTAATTTTCCTTCCACCCCTGACTACAAACACCAGCCCCCCAGTTTCCCTCTTGAGAAGCAACCACTGTATTCAAATTCTTTTTAAAAAAATATATATTTCATTGATTTTTTTACAGAGAAGAAGGGAGAGGGATAGAGAATTAGAAACATCGATGAGAGAGAAAACATTGATCAACTGCCTCCTGTACACTCCCCACTGGGTATGTGCCCACAACCAAGGGTACATGCCCTTAACCCGAATCGAACCTGGAACCCTTGAGTCTGCAGGCTGACATTCTATCCACTGAGCCAAACTAGTTAGGGCTCAACTTCTTTTTTAACTGAATTCATTTATTAGTTCTAATAGGGTGTGTGTGTGTGTGTGTGTGTGCGTGTGCGTGTGCGTGTGAGAGAGAGAGAGAGAGAGAGAGAGAGAGAGAGATTGTTATAGTTCTCTCTATATAGTATCATGTTATTTGCAAATAATGACAGTTTTATTCTACCTTACAATTTTTTGCCTTTTTATTGAATTTATTGGGGTGACACTGGTTAGCAAAATTACACAGGTTTCAGGTGCACAATTCCACAACACATCATCTGTACGTTGTATTGTGTGTTCACCACCCTAAATCAAATCTCCTTCCATCACAATTTATCCTCCCTATTATCCTCCCCAACCCCCCCTCCTTTCTTCCCCCTACAATCATCACACTGTTGTCTGTGTCTATGGTTTTTTTTTTCTTTTTTGCTCAATCCCTTCACCCTTCCTGTCATCAGCTTCTTAAATACCCTTCCAGAAACAGTCTATGCATATTCATTAATGATTTCCTTGAAAATTAGAGCAGATTCAAGGTATGCCTATAATAATGTTGCTTGCATACTGAATGCTTTATTTTATTTCCAAAATGGAATTAAGTTTTCATTATAAAAATAATACATGCGTATTTTAAAATTGTATATGTAAAAGTGAAAGCTCCATCCACCCACTCAATCACCTCTAACTGCTCAGTTCCAGAGTTAACCACTTTACAGTTTCCTATGTGGCCTTTCTGATAATTTACACTTGCGTAAACACATTGTACATAGACTATTACTATAAATAGTAAAATTTTCATCAATAACATGTCAACGATGTCTTTTCACACCTACATATAGCCACCTACATATAGCTTTACTTAGCCTTCTTAGTGGCTGCATACTCTCCAGTGGGAGAGAAAGGGATAAAGATATGGCAGGAATTATACATGGGAGTGTGTTCACCTGAAAGCAACATCTGTCATATGTGACCCAGAAGAAAAAAAAACACTGAAAGCCACTGATTTAACCCATCTGGGTCTCAGTTTCTTATCGGTAAAATGGACACCATAACGAAAGCCCTGACTAACTCACAAGATTGTCGTGAGGATTACCCAAAAAGGAGGAAAACAGATCACAGAGTATACACTGAAAAGTGCTGTGCAAATGTGAGAGACTGTTATTCCTGGAGGGGAGAAGGGTATAGCACTAGTTCCAGAGTCTAAAGTCTAAGAATTAGCACTAATAATAATTACTTTTCCTGCCCTTCTTAGCCATATGAACTGTTCATCTTTGCATAATAATTGTGAACATTTGTTGAGCTTCTACTTGGCAGAAATTCTTCTTTATTTTTTTAAGCTTCAATTTTATTATTGATTTTTTACAGAGAGAAAGGAAGAGGGATAGAGAGTTAGAAACATCGATGAGAGAGAAACATCTTCTATTGGGGATGTGTCTGCAAACCAAGGTACATGTCCTTGACTGGAATCGAACCTGGGACCCTTCAGTCCGCAGGCCAATGCTCTCTATCCACTGAGCCAAACCGGTTAGGACAGCAGACATTCTTCAAAGATAAAATACAT
Source organism: Lasiurus borealis (assembly GCA_004026805.1). Lineage (NCBI taxonomy): Eukaryota > Metazoa > Chordata > Mammalia > Chiroptera > Vespertilionidae > Lasiurus > Lasiurus borealis. The sequence goes on from PVJN01031375.1 coordinate 13,743, forward strand.
GAGATCTTTTCTTTAGCTATTTATCTTAAATTTATTTTTAATAAATTACAAGTTTTAAATGAGATCTTTATTTAATTCCTCCAACAATTCTATGAGATAGATACTCCAATTATTCTCATTTGACTGATAATGCAACTGACACTGACAGAATTGGCAAGTGAAGGTCATACTTCTGGACTGCACCAAACTCTGTGCTGTTCATTTTCAAGGTTTATGCCATGCTTCAACTATGTGGTTGGCCTGGTGGCTTAAACAGACAGCTGGAGAAAGAAGTGGTTCATTCCGCTGGTGCTAAAAAATGAAATGCAACCAATGAATGACAAAAATCCTGAGTCTCATAGGTAATCACAGTTAGTCACACCGCTGCCTACTTCAAAACCTTTCACGACTCCATCCTGCTAAGTAAAGGCCAAACTCCCCAGTCTGGTATTTCAGGTCTTCCTTAACCCTGTCAAATAACCTTCCCAGACCTTTATATTCCAAGAACTTCTAAAACCATCATTTCATACCTGTCTGGAAGCCTGTTTTAGGTTGAATTATGTCCCCTATAAAAGGATATATACTGACATTCTAACTCTCAGTACCTCAGAATGTGATCTTGTTTGGAAATAAGGCCCTTACAGATAAGATTAGTAATGATGAAGTCATATTGGTGTAGGGTGGACCCCTAATCCAGTATGACTAGTGTCCTTGTAAGAGGGCCACATGAAGAGACCCAAGGGGAGAATGCCATGTGACTACTAAGGCAGAGGTTGGAGTTATGCAGCTGCAACCCAAGGGAGGCCCAAGAGTGCCAGTAAACCACCAGGAGCTAGGAGGAGGCAAGGAAGGATTCCCCTACAGGTTTCAGAGAGAGAGAGTGTGGCCCCATCCGTGCCTTGATTTGGGACTTGTACCCTCCAGAACTGTGAGACAATACATTTTTGTTATTTTAAGTCACTCGGTTCCTAATACTGTGTTACTACAGCCCCAGGAAACAAACACAGAGAGCCTCAGCCATTTAATCAGGCACTGCACATCTGAGCCCAAGATGCATCAGGCGTTCTTTATCCTGTCCCATTGCTGTTCTCTTAGCTGGGACGGAGCATCCTTGGCAGTTTGCTTTTACAGTCCCACCCATGACACGCCGTTTCTTTTGGCAGGCAGCACATCAGTGGTCTGTTTACTTCCCAACACACTCTGCGCCAGGCAGGTCAGGTCCCCTGCCCCCTGCCTCTTTCTGGCTCAGGGCCAGCCCAGCCCCTCTGGGGAGAGAGTAGATTGAAGCCCCCTTCTGGGTTGCCAAGGCGACAGTGCTGTCTGAGTGCCCTGGAGCCAGGCAGCTGTGGCTGCAGGGAAGGGAGGAACCAAGGGAAGGGGGGGAGGTTGGGAGGGGAGACTACCAGAAAGACCCCAAGGAGAGTCCTTAAAAAGTGGCTCTCGTACAAACCCGGGAGATGAAATTAAAACGACAGCCTCACCATGACCAGCATTGACAAGCAACATGCAAGACGTAAGATTTGACAGGAAAGACTTTACTTAGGGCATTCTATATGGAGTTCGGCGCTGTGTGTGTCTTTGAGCCCAAACCTCATTCAAAACTATGCTTTGAGGCCTTTTGACAGCACGAGAGATCAAACGGGAACACAATTCAGGCAAATGGGGACTGGCATTTTTGCACACCAAGGGCACGTCTCCTACAAAGTGTCTTAAGGTGCACAGTAAACGAAGAAAAAGATGCTTGTGACTTTTCGTTCATAGTTAGCAATGCCCCATGTGTAGGGAAACATGAGGGATGCTGTGTATGTGTGTGTGTGTTAAGGGGGTTGGGGGGAGTACAGGGAGAACAAGATGTTATGCTTTCCCTCAAGCAGCACAGAGTCCTTGCTTCAATCATTGCTGCAGGAATGGACTTCTGTAATAGTGTACTAAAACACTCCAAGGCAATTCTCAGTTCATAGTTAGGTAGGGCTACAGTGGAGCGTGGCACTCGGCCTTCAAATCCACACAGAGGTAGGCACATTCCTAATCTTAGCCGATGGAGATAGTGAGTCTTTTGTTAGGATTGCTGAGGGATGCGTGCTCTCCTTGGCAGGAGCTGCCATCGCCATCCTGCCACCACGGAAAGCCAGCATAGCGGTGAGCACAGCTGAGAGATGAAGGAAGATGGGGAGCTGCTAACATCCGTTGAGCCCCTGAATCAACCCATGCCAGATCCACCCTAACCTTTGGGTTACAGGAAACAATAAATGCTGCTTCTTAAAATGGCTTTTGTTGCTTCCAATTCAAAAGATTTGGTAAATGGTATAGTAGAAACTCTTTTTAACTGATTGACCAAAGCTTTCCATGCCTTATGTACTAGGAAAAATATAGTTATTTATACTCACAGCCAATAGGCTGCTTTCTGACTCTTTTGTCCCCAAATCTGTTAATATTAGTTGTATTTATTACTATAATTATGTTATTTGATTAAATAAGAAGTAAAAGCTTTCCATGCCTTATGTATTAGGAAAAATATAGTGATTTATACTCACAGCCAATAGGCTGCTTTCTGACTCTTTTGTCCCCAAATCTGTTTATATTAGTTGTATTTATTACTATAATTATGTTATTTGATTAAATAATAAGTAAACCACAGAAATACAAGTGCAAAAGGAAAGATAGTAGTACCTGGTCCTGTGAAAACTAAAATAAATGCTTTAGAAAGACTTGATAAAAACTGAGTACTTCAAAATTGCTTTTGCATTAGATGTGGATACATACATAGTTAAAAATGAAGCAATAAAAACATGAATAGGTTTTTTGCATTTAGCTTTGGAAGGGTCTTTAAATTCTTTTTCCCCCTTTAAAGAAAACAGTGCTAGAAATAGTGGGTGATTCATATTGGGTGAGAAAGAGATCATTAATCCATATATATAAAAGCCTAATATGCTAAGTGTCAGACTGATTGGTTGACTAGTTGCTATGATGCACACTGAACATGAGGGGATAGATGCTCTGACTGGTAGGTTAGCTTGCTGCTGGGGTCTGGTTGATCGGACTGAGTGAGATGGGTTGGACATGCCCTGGAGCCCTCCTGCAGTCCCTCCCTGGCCTCTAAAATATTTCTTCTAGTTAATTTTTGTTCAATGTGCACAAATTCGTGCACTGGGCTTCTAGTTATCTCATAAGAAGCCTTGGAGCTTCCACTGAGATACCTTGCTCTGTGGGAAAAGTCTATGTAAAAAATCTATCTATCCTAAGACTAACTACCATGCTATTAGGAAGCCCAAGCCAGCTGCATTGAGCGAGAAGAAAACAAGAAAGAGAGAGAAGCCCTGCTAACTTCTAGTTATTTCAGTCATTTCAGCTTAAATATTAGACAAGTTAGTGATGAAACCATCTTAGATATTCAGCCCAGTTGAGCTTTTAGAGGACTTTATCTGATTGCAACCATATTAGAGATTCTGTGTCACAACCACCCAACAGAGCCAGCTCGTTCTACCCACAGAGCCATCAAAAATAATGTTATTGTTTTAAGCCACTTAATATTTGGTTGGTTTGTTATACCGCAATAGGTAACCAGTCTTTTCTGAGTGAAAGGAGAGAATTACAGGAAGAGGAAGGTGGCCTCTAGTGTGAGATGTTATAAAGGGATCATGAAGGGTGAGAAAAAGCCATTGTATTTCTCAATTGAGAAGCCACTATTGTCCTTCAAACATTGCAGTTTCAATAGAACGGTAGGAACAGAAGGCAAATTGGAAGTGTTCACAGGGCAAGCAAGTGGCAGGAAATAGATACAATGGTAGATTGGCAATGTTTCTTTCTTTCTTTTTTGAATAGTTTAACATTCACTGATGATCCTTGCTTGAATCTTCATTGGAGATTGCAAAATGGTGATTTTTTTTCTATCACTCCTCTACATTCATTAGCTGATGGTCTTCTGTAAAGAAGAATTTCCCCTTGTCAATTGGGGCTGAACCTAATTTCTTCCTAAAATGGGCAGGCTAAATGCTTCATTCTTTCTCTTTAATAACCAATTTCCTGACCAAAAAAAAAAAAAAAGTTAGCATCATAGTATTTCCATTGGTGGCAAATGAGGTTTTTTTCTCCTTTCTCTCTCTGAGTATCATTATGGACTCACGTGTGGACCCATGTATCACTTTTATTCAATGTGTTACAATCAATTACAGACTAAATTAGTCTTTAAAGAAACAATGGGGGGTAGGGATAAAGACGTGATCAGAAAGTTTCTGGAAGAATACAGTAGTTAAAGAAACACACACACATTTATCCTGGTTAGTAATTAAAAAATGAAAACCAAAACTATATAAAAGGGAAAAAAACTATAAAACACCCAATTCTGCTACTGGATATATAACCCAAAGAAAGTTTCACACAGGTCCTGTGAAAGGGATGTTTGGAGACAGTCACGGCATTGTTGTTTTGGTTATGGGGAGTTGGAGATAATTTGGGTGCCCATAATTGAAGAAGTCAAAATGTGGTGGATCCCCAAAGTAATCTATAGTAATTTAATTCTCATTAAATTACTAGTGGCATAGTCCCAGCTGGTTTGGCTCAGTGGATGGGGGATTGGCCTGCGGACTGAAGGGTCCTGGATTTGATTCCAGTTGGCATATGCTCAGGTTGCAGGCTTGATCCCTGGTGGAGGGTGTGCAGGAGGTAGCCAGTCAATGATTCTTTCTCATCATTGATATTTCTGTGTTTAATAAAAATACATTAAACAACAACAACAAAACAACTAACTGCATATTTCACAGACCTAAAACAAACTCTCCAAAAATGTATATGGAAAAAAAAAAAAAAGACCTCAAATAGTCAGAGCAATCCTGAGAAAGAAGAACGAAGTTGGAGGGATCACAATACCAAATATCAAGCTATAATACAAACCCACTGTTCTCAAAACTGCCTGGTACTGGCACAGGAACAGACATATAGACCAATGAAACAGAACAGAGAACCCAGAAATTGACCCAAGCCATTATACTCAATTAATATTTGACAAAGGAGGCAAGAGCATACAATGGGATCAAAACAGTGTGTTTAATAAATGGTGTTGGGGAAATTGGACAGATACATAAAAAAAATGAAACTAGTCCACCAATACACAAAATTAAACTGAAAATGGATAAAAAACTTAGACACAAGATGGGAAACCATAAAAATCTTAGAACCCATAGACAGCAAAATATTAGATATATCTCATAGCAATATGTTTATTGATACATCTCCTAGGACAATGGAAATTAAGGAGAAAATAAACAAATGGGACTACATCAAAATAAAAAGCTTCTGCACAGCAAAAGAAACCATCAACAAAACAACAACAGAAAACACTGAATGGGAGAACATATTTGCCAATGTTACATCTGATAAGGGTTTAATCTCCAAAATTTATAGGGGACTCATACAGCTCAACAAAAGGAAGATAAACAATCTCATTAAAAAAAAAATGGGCAAAGGACCTGAATAGACACTTTTGAAAGTGAACAGACAGAAGGCCAAGAGATATATGAAAAAAATGCTCAAAGTCACTAATCACCAGAGAAATGCAAATCAAAATGACAATGAGGTATCATCTCACACCTGTCAGAATGGCTATTATCAACAAATGACAAGTGCTGCTGAGGATGTGGAGAAAAAGGAACCCTTGTACACTGCTGGTGGAAATGCAAATTGGTGCAGTCCCTATGGAAAACAGTATGGAGTTCCCTTAAAATTTTAAAAATGGAACTCCCATTTGACCCAGTAATCCCCACGTCTAGTAATATATCCCAAGAAGTCAGCATCACCAATCAGAAAGGACATATACATCTCTATGTTCATAGCAGCACAATTTACTATAGCTAAGATTTGGAAACAGACTAAGTGCCCATCAGCAAATGAGTGGATTAAAAAACTGTGCTACATCTACACAATGGAATACTACGCTGCTGTAAAGAAGGAACTCTTACCATTCACAACAACATGGATGGACCTGGAGAACATCATGCTAAAGGGATAAGCCAGTTAGAGAAATATAAATATCACACGATCTCACTCATTTGTGGAATGCAATGAGCAACATAAACTGATGAACAAATATAGATCCAGAGACATACTAGTGGAAGCACTGAACAGACTGTCAAACCTCATAGGGAAGGCAAGGGAGGGTTAGGAGTGGGGTGTCAGAGATCAACCAAAGGACTTGTATGCATGCATGTGAGCATAACCAATAAACACAGACAATAGGGGGGTTAGGGCCAGTGCTGTGGTGGAGGGGGGGGGCAGGAAAGAGGGTGAGACCCTGGGGACCCACACTCATACTGGTTCCTGGAGCGCACGTTAACTCAGGGGAGCCGCAAAAGGCAGAGGTTTGGAGGCGCACAGGGAAGCCAAGGCTGTCTGCTCAGCCCTGAGACTCTGCCCCATCCAAGCTAAGTACAGAGGCTTTTGCAATTTTTCAAGTCTTGTCTCATAAGGCTGACTCCAGCACAGAAGTTCTCCTGGCGTAGATTCAGCTGATTCTTACAGCCAATTGGCCTAGAGTTCAATTCCCCCCAGTGATACCAACAACAACCAAGACTTAACTACAACAAGGCTTTACACACAGTCCACAAAGGGGTGCACCAAGAGTGTCCACCTCAGGTAACTGGGGAGGTGGAGCCCATATAGGACACCTAGCACACAAAGCTACTCTACCAACTCAGGGAAGCAGCAAAAAAGCAAAACAAAGAAACATATCACAAACAAAAGAAATAGAGGAAAGCAAACTATAGAGTTCAAAACGACAGTTATAAGGTTTTTCAAGAATTTCCTAGAAAAGGTCCATAAATTTAGTGAGACTCTCGAGGATATGAAAAAGAACCAACTAGAAATTAAACATGCACTGACTGAAATAAAAAATATACAGAGACCTAACAGCAGACTAGAGGAGTATAAGAATCAAGTCAAAGATTTGAAATACAAAGAAGCAGAAAACACTCCACTTGAAAAGCAAAAAGAAAAAATAATCCAAAAATGTGAAGATAGAGTAAGGAGCCTCTGGGACAACTTCATGGGTACTAACATCAGAATTATGGGGGTGCCAGAAGAAGAGAGAGAACAAGATACTGAAAACCTATGTGAAGAAATAATGACTGAAAACTTCTCCCACCTGATGAAAGAAATAGACTTCCAAGTCCAGGAAGCACAAAGAACCCCAAAGAAAAGGAATCCAAAGTGGACCACACCAAGACACATCATAATTAAAAGCCAAGAGCAAAAGACAAAGAGAGAATATTAAAAGCAGCAAAAGAAAAACAGTTAATTACCTACAAAGGAGCACCCATACGATTGTCAGCTGATTTCTCAACAGAAACTATGCAGGCCAGATGAGAGTGGCAAGAAATATTCAAAGTGATGAATAGCAAGAACCTACAAAGCTATCAATCAGAATTGAAGGTCAGATAAAGAGCTTCACAGATAAGAAAAAACTAAATGAGTTCATCAACACCAAACCAGTATTATATGAAATGCTGAAAGGTACTCTTTAAGAAGAGGAGGAAGAAGAAAAAGGCAAAGATTAAAATTATGAACAACAAACACATATCTATCAACAAGTGAATCTAAAAATCTCATGAATTAAAAATCTGGTGAACAGAATAAACTGGTGAATATAATAGAATCAGGGTCATAGAAAGGGAGTGGACTGCCAATTCTTAGGGGAAAAAAGGTTTGGGGGGTTCGGGAAGAGATTGGACAAAAATTGTACACCTATGGATGAGGACAATGGGGAGGAGGTAAGGGTAGAAGGTGGGGTGGGAGTCGGGTGGAGGGGAGCTATGGGGGGGGAAAGAGGAACAATTGTAATAATCTGAACAATAAAGATTTATTAAATTAAAAAAATAATAAATGGTGAAAACATTAAGTGAAATAAACCAGACACAAAAAGACAACTATTGTATGATTCCATTTGTATGAGTTACCTATAATAGGCAAATACATGCATAGAGATAGAAAGTGGAATAGAGATACCAGGGGGTTGGAGGGAGGGGAGAATGAGAGTTATTTAATAGGTATACAGTTTTTGTCTGGGATGATGAAATAGTTCTGGAAATGAATGGTGGTGATGGTTAAATAACATTGTAAATGTGGTTGTTACAGAATAAATTGTGTATCCCGTCCCCTCCACCTGACTCATATGTTTAAGTCCTACCTCTTAATGTGACATTTGTAGATGAAGTTTTTGGAAAATAATTAGGTTTTGTGGTCATGAAGGTGGGGGCCTCAAGATGAGATTAGTAGTTTTATAAGGAGAGAAACCATAGAGTTTGCTCTCTTCTCTCCCTATCATTGTAAGCACACAGAATTCCACCATTTACAAGCCAGGAAGAGACCTCTCACCAGAAACCAAACATCTTGGCACCTTGATCTTGAATTTCAGGCCTCGAGAACTGTGAGAAAATAAGTTTCTGTTGTTTCAGCCACAGCCTATGGTATGTTGTTATGGTAGCCTGAGTTAAAGACAGTAGTTAATGCCACTGAATTGCATACTTGCAAACGGTTAAAATGATAAAATTATGTTATGTATATTTTAGCCACATTTAGGATGGAAACAAAATGTGAAATGGGAAATTCTGTTATCTTGGCTCTCCTTTGCAAAACTCTGGATGCCAATCTTAGAAGGACATTAGTAACTGTACTAGTATACTAGTGACGCTAGTCCAATTCCCTCAGCGCTTCTGCCTTACATGGATGAGGAGAGTGAGGGTCATAGAAATGAACTGATTGAACTAGGATCATCGTTCTGTTCCTCATCCTGTATTCCCTATCTTCAGGGATGGCACCACTGTCACCCAGTTGCCTGAGTCCAAAATCTTTGTTATCCTTGATTTTCTCGCATTATCCTCAGCAGCTACATGACTTAATATTTCTCTATTCCTACTATCTTAATATTTCTACTGCCTTAATATTTCTCTATTCCTACTATCTTTGCATCCGTTTGGGTCCCTTTCATCCCTTTCCATATTAGCTTTTTAACCAATTTTATTGCTTCTCTTGTTCCTCTCCAATCCATTTTCTACACAGCAGCCAGAGTCTTCCCAAAATCCAATCTGATCATGTCATTATCTCCCTAAATCCTGTAATAGCTTCCTTTAGTTTCTTGTGTTAAGTTCAAATGTCTTAACATGGCATTCAAGACTTCTCATGGTCATCTGGTCTCCTCTCAACTCTCCACTTTGATCTCTCCACTCACTGCCCAGGCTATAATATACTTACACCCGACTGAAAGTGTGGTTTCCTGAACACACCATGCCCATTTCTGCTGGATGATAACTATTTTCATAGCTAAAGGTCACAGCCCACATGGATATGGTCCATTCTTTCTTTTGTCCCCCTTAATTGGCAAGATGAGGTGGCTCTCTCCTTTTTTTTTTTCTTCCTGGCCTGCAAGAAAGCTTCAGATGGCTCCTTTGGTTACTGAATACAATTGCTTGCTTGCCCCTTTTCTTCCAGGGCTGGTGGACAAGGCATCTGACTAAATTAGAGTGAAGAGCTAAAACTGAGGTGTGAGCTTTTTTTGCGTGGAAATAGAGCTGATTTTGTTCAATGCTGCTGAGACCTATCAAAGGAGATAAAAATGCCACAGTTTATGGGCATTCTATAGTGGGCATTGGGACCCAAGCCCCAAGTAGTAATATGATGTTGTTACCTGCCTCTTCTGTGACCAGAAAGTCAAGGATGGGATTCAGGAACTATTAAGTTCCTTGACCAATAATAGTATTAAAGTCTTCCCAGCCCTGTGTCTCCCAACCTGCTCTACCTGGTAAACTCTTACTCCTTCTTAAATTCTTATCTTCTAAGAATATATCTCACCATCCTCCTCCAAGGAGATTGGTAAAGTCTTTGAATGCTTGCATGCACTCTCTATCTTCATCATTGAATCTCCCACCGCGGAGCACGGCTGATGACCCTAGGAGTGAAAGATCACGCACCTAGTTAAGTGTCAGGCTGGAATTTGAAATGTTTGTAGCTAAAAGATTCATCTACACTTCTCTCTCAGGGGTCAGCCTTACTACTGTAGCACTTAGCCTTGTCAGTTTGTAGCTCCCTCTCTCTCTCTCCTCATTCCCCAGCTGGTGGCTGCCTGTTGGGAAAGGCTGGGGAAATAATACTTTATTGAAACGATCCCGTCAGCAGTTTAGCTGCACCCTCACCCACGTGGCTGCACTTTACAGGCACGCCTAGCACATGGCTGAGTTTTTTGTGTTTTTTTTTCTTTTTCTTTTTTTCTCTCTCTCTCTCTCCTCTATGGCTTTGATTTGAGAGTCGGGGAGAACCACGAAAAGGAAATGGGTTCAGTGACCAACATCACATATCCCAGAGCAAGGAGGCTGCCAGCGGGGGGCCATGAATCTGCAGAATTCCTCCCGGAGGGAAACACTGTCAGTGCAACTCCCCAGGCTTTTCCCCTCGCCTCGCAGCCTCTCTCCCTGTCGGGAGAGCAGGCCCAGCTGGGGTGGATGGTTTCCTGTTAAGTCTTTACCAGGGCGTTTAAAGTGAGAAAAGGGAAGAGAGAAAGTCAGAGAAAGTCAGAGAACGCTGGCTTATGCTCATCCTTCAGGACGGTTCCTAGGCGGAGAGCAGGCACCTCTCTCCCCGCGGCCCCGGGCTCTGCCTCCGCGGTCCTCGCCGGCTCCGCACAGGGACTGGCTTCGCTCGGAGGGAGACGCAGCCTGCGAAAGGGAAGAGAGTTTCTCGCTCCTCAGTGTGTGGAAGGGAAAAACTTGGAGGAAACAGTGCAGAGACGGAGAGGAGAGTCTGCCTACGGCGTGGGGAAGAGCAGGAGGAGGAGGAGGAGGAAGAGGAGGAAGAGGGAGGCCGAGGAGGCACAGTCGTGCAGTGCGAGGCCGGCGAACGGCCACCACCCGCCGCCCCAAACCCCGGCCAACTCGCGGCGCGGACACCGGCGTGGGGTCAGCAGGGCCGCGGAGCCCCGGGCAGAGCGCGGCCGGGGTCGCCCGACGCCGGGCTGCTCGGGAGGGGGCCCGCGGCCGCACCCCGGAGGAGGAGCGGCCGCAAGAGGCGGCTCCCGGGCCGGCGGACGCCCCCAGGTCTCCCGCCTCCGCCCGCAGCCGAGGACACCCCTCGGCCCCCGCCGGCCCGGCCCGGCCCGGCCCGGGAGCGGCCGCCGCGGAGCACGCCGCCCATTGGCGCGGCGGCGCGGCGTCCCCGC
>PVJN01031376.1:0-24920 GCA_004026805.1 Lasiurus borealis
AGAGGAGTCGTTTTCCAGAGCTCTCCTCCGTCAACAGCTCAGAGGGCTTGCCTCCACACTTAGGGATCACGCCCTGCCCACCTCTGGGAGCCTCTCCAGTGGCAGCTTTCCCGCAGCCAGGCTCCCAAGGCGTACGCGTCTCTGTTGTGTGAGGGTAGGAGACCTCACCCCGACCTGGGCGAAATCTGACCCTTCCTCGTGCTGCGCGGACCTCCTAATCCGCCGCCAGCGCATCCGCGCTGCCTGGAAAGCCGTGCTCTGTGTCCCGGGCTGCTCGGGGTGCCTCCGTCCGCCGAAGCTTTCAGACCTCCCTCTTATCCCAGGCGCAGTCTGATCTCACCGTGTGCTCCGTGGATCTCTGAGTCCGCTGCGTGTCTGTGGATCTCTGAGTCCGCTGCGTGTCCGTGCTGATTGGAGAGCAGAGCTCTGGGTCCCCGGGTCCCCAGCTGCTTGATGTGTGCGCAGCTGCCGGCTTCAGATGGCTGCAGACATCCACCTCCCTCTGAAAGATGGCACGGTCTCCGCCCATCTTTCTTTTTTTTAAAAGCATTTTTTATTTTTTTAATTAATGTGTTACATGTATACATATCTTCCCATTGCCCCTCTATCCCAGGCATACCTTAACCCCCCAGTGTCTTGTGTTCATTGGTTATGCTTCTATTCATGCATACAAGTCCTTTGGTTGATCTCTTATCTACTCTACCTCTCCTTAACCTTCCTGCTGTAATTTGACAGTCTCTTTGATGCTTTACTGCCTCTGTATCTGTCTTTTTGTTCATCAGTTTATAATGTTCTTTATTATCCATAAATGAGTGAGATCATGTGGTATTTCTCCTTCATTGGTTGGCTTATTTCACTTAGCATAAGGCTCTCCAGTTCCATTTAGGTTGCTGCAAATGGTAAGAATTCCGTCTTTTTTATGGCAGTGTAGAATTCCATTGTGTACATGCACCATAGTTTTCTGATCCACTAATCTGCTGATGGGCACCTAGGCTGTTTTCAAATTGTAGCTATTGTAAATTGTGCTGCTATGAACATAGGGGTGCATAAATACTTTCTGATTGGTGTTTCTAGTTTCTTAGGATAAATTCCTAAGAGTGGGATTGTTGGGTCAAATGGGAGTTCCATTTTTATTTTTTTGAGGAAATTCCATACTGTTCTCCACAGTGGCTGCACCAGTGTGCATTCCCACCAGCAGCGCATCCTCTCCAACACTTGTCATTTGTTGATTTGTTGCTGATTGCCATTCTGACAGGTGTGCGATGGTATCGCATTGCGGTTTTGATTAGAATCTCTTGGATAATTAGTGACTTTGAGCATGTTTTCATGTGTCTCTTGGCCTTCTTTCTGTCGTCTTTCAAAGAGGTTCTATTTAAGTCCGTTGCCCATTTTTTTATTTGATCCTTTATCTTCCTTTTATTAAATTGTATAAGTTGACTGTAGCCTTTTTTATTTTCAATTACAGTTGACATTATTATATTCATTTCCAGTGTACAACCTGGTGAGTAGACATTATATAACTTAATAAGTTATCATCTCAATAAATCTTGTCCCCATCTGACACCATACATAGTTATTAGACTCTTATTGACTATATTTCCTATGCTATACTTTACATCCCCATGACTTTTCAGTAACAACCAATTTGTAGTTTTTAGTCCTTTCTCCTCTTTCACCTATCCCACCCTTTTCCCATCTGGCAACTGTGAAAACATTCTCTGTATCTATGATTCTGTTTTTGTTCTGCTTGTTTATTTTGTCTCTTTAGATTCAATTGTTAATAGGTATGTATTTATTACCATTTTATTGTTCATATTTTTTATTTTCTTATTCTGAAAGAAGACCCTTTAACTTTTCATATAATACTGGTTTGGTGGTGATGAACTCCTGTATCTTTTTCTTGACTGGGAAGTTCTTTATTTGTTTTTCAATTCTAAATACTGGCTTTGCTGGATAGAATAATAATGGTTGTAGGTCCTTGCTTTTCATTACTTTGAATATTTCTTGCCAATCCCTCTGGCCTGAAAAGTTTCTATTGAGATATTACTTGATAGTCTTAGGGAGCTCCCTTGTAGGTAACTGTTTTTCTCTTGCTGCTTTTAAAAAGTGTCTCTGTCCTTTCTTTTTTTTTTATAATCCTCACCTGAGGGTTGAGGATATTTTTACCATTGATTTTTAGAGAGTGGATGGGAGGAAGAATGGGGAGAGAAAGAAAGAAACATTGATGTAAAAGAGACACATCAATTGGTTGCCTCCTGCTCATATCCCAACTGGGGCCAGGGTATGAACTTGCAATCAAGGTATGTGCCCTTAACCAGGAATTGAGCTCGTAAGCAACCCTTTGGTCTGGGGGCTGATGCTCTAATCATTGAGAAAACTGTCCAGGGCTGTCTTTAACCTTTTGCATTTTAATTATGATGTGTCTTGCTGTGGCTCTCTTTGGTTTCATCTTGTTTGGGACTTTCTGTACTTCCTCAACTTGTATGTCTATTTCCTTCTCTAGGTTAGAGGAGTTTTCTGTCATTATTTTTTCAAATAGGTTTTCAATTTTTTGTTCTTTCTCATCTCCTTCTGGCACCCCATGATGTGAATAATGGTATGCTTGAAGTTGTCCCAAAGGCTCCTTACACTATCGACATTTTTAAAAATTTCTTTTTCCTTTTGCTGTTCTGATTAGATATTTTTTTGCTTTCTTATACAGTATTCCAAATTGCTTGACTTGATTCTTAGCCTCATCTACCCTATATTGATTCCCTGTAAATTATCCTGCATTTCAATTATTATATCCTTTATAACTGACTAGTCCTTTTTTATGCTGTTGAGGTTCTCACTAAATTCATTGAGCATCCTAATAACCAGTGTTATGAACTCACTCTGCATCTAATAGATTGCTTGTCTCCATTTTGCTTAGTTTTTTTCTGTTTTTTTTTTTTTTTCATTTGGGACATGTTTCCTTGTCTCCTCATTTTCGCAGCCTCCCTGTATTAGTTTCTCTGTAATAAGCACAGCTGCTACATCTCCCAGGCTTGGTGGAGTAGCCTAATATAGTAGGAGTCCTATAGGGCCTAGTGGCATAGCCTCTTCTATCATCCAAGCTGAGTACTCAAGGTGTGCTGTCTCTTCCCTGTGTGGGCTATGTGCATGCTTTTCTTGTAGTTGAGCTGTTGACACATCTTGTAGTTGAGCTGTTTACTCAGGCCTATCAGCTGCAGGGACTGGCTGTGACCTCTGACCACTGATCTCTGACCACCATGGAGGATCTCCTGTGCAGAGGCCCACCACCCAGAGCAGGACTTACATGATCAGGGCTCTGGTGCCTGCTGAGTCCATCCCTTGGGTGTGTAGCTTTTGGAGGTGGTTGGGTGGTGGTACTTCAACATTATTTGAAGCTATCTACTGGAAGCATTGGCTCTGGAGCCTCCAGGGAGATGCAAGCCAAGATCAGCCACCACCTGTGTTCTGCCCCAGGGCCACCTGGCCTAAGCTACAAAGCAATCTGTAGATAGCTGCCTCTTGTTCAGGGCTTGGAGGTTCCTAGCTATGAACCAAGGCTGGTTGCTGCTAGTGCCAGGCCTGGGGCCACCTAGAGAGGTGTATGGGGCTTACTGAGACCAGATGCTGCTTATATGAGAGATTTTGGGAAAATCTGAAGCATGTAATACTGTCAACAATAAAAATATACATATTAAAAAAAATCTGAGCAGAAGAAGGATCATTTTTATGTAAAGCCACTGGAAACAGCTTGGGTGGGCCTGGAAATTTGGGGGGTGGGTGGGCATTAGGGAATCACTACGGTGGGGCAAACAGTATGAGCCAGGTTGATGAAGCCTCAGATGTTGTGCCTTCATGCTGGCTCTGTGGGGGAACGTCTCTTCAAAGGAACAATGGCCCCTGCCAATACTTCTGATGCCAAGCAATTCATTTTCCTTTGCTGCTCTTGCCTGGATTGGAACTCAGAGGGAGTGAATTTGAGAGAGTCCCTTTAAGAGGAACTGCCTGGGACTCTAGTAGCCCTCCATCTCCCTCAATCTCTGCTGGTTTTTATAGCCAGAAGTTATGGGGACTTCTCTTTCTGGCACTGAAATCCTGAGCTGTGTGCCTAGGACCCTTTTGTTCTTCAGGAAGGACCTCCACAGCTGAGATATCCCTCCTGATTTTTGTTCACCACACGTGGGTGCGGGGCCAGCTCTTTCTGTATCTCTGTCCCTCCTACTGTCTCAGTGTGGCTTCTTCAATTCCTTAGTTGTAGCACTTCCGCTCAGCTTGATTTCAGGGGGTTCTGAATGATAGTTTTTCTTCAGTTTAATTGTAATTTAAATGTGTTCATTGATTTCAGAAAGTCAGGAAGGGAGAGGGAGGAGAGCGGGGGGAGAAAGAGATAGAGATAGAGATAGAGATAGAGATAGAGAGAGAGAGAGAGAGAGAGAGAGAGAGAGACAGACTAGGAATCTCCTGGTTCAACGGTTGACATTCAACCACTGATCCACTCCAACTGGGCAGTTTTGTTGTAATTTTGTGGGAGAAGGTGAATACCATGGAATGCAGTGAGTACTGTGTTTACCTACATTGCCATCTTGACCAGAATTCCCAGCTCAGATTTTCAATGTGGATGTAACAGCCTCATTGGAAGAAATGTCATGTAACACTTCCACAGCTAGATAACAGAAATCAATGTCTGGTTTCAAAGCTTCAAAGGCCAGGAGATAGGAGCTAATGCATCTGGTGACTTTAAGTTGAAGCCAGTGCTCATTTGCCATCCTGACAATCCTGGGGTCCTTAAGAATTATGCTAAATTTATTCTGCCTGTGCTCTATAAATGGAAGAGCAGAGCCTGGGTGGTGATAGCACAGCTGTTTGTAATATGGTTTACTGAATATTTTAAGCCCACTATTGAGACTTACTGCTCAGAAAAAAATTCTTTTAAAACATTATTGCTCATTGACAATGTCATTCTAGAGCTGTAGTTTTAAAGCCTGCCAACAGAGCATTCATTCTATCCATGATCAAGGAGTAGTTTCAACTTTAAAAGTCTTACTACTTTAAAAAAAATACAGTTTGTAAGGCTATAGCTAGCATTGATAATTACTCTTCTTATGGATCTGAGCCTCGTAAATTGAAAACCTTGTGGAAAGAATTCACCATTTTAGCTGAATAGAGCTGATGCCATTAAGAATATTTGTGATTCATGAGAACAGGTCAAGATAACAACATTATCAGGAGTTTGGATGAACTTGTTTTCAACCATCATGGATGACTTTAACGGGTTTCAAACTTCAGTCGAAGAAGTAACTACAGATGTGGAAATAGCAAGAGAACTAGAATTTGAAGTGTGCCTTAAGATGTGACTAAATTGCTGCAATTTCATGCTAGAACTTTAATGGATGGGGAGTTGCTTCTTAAGGATGAGCAAAGAGTGGTTTCTTGAGATGGAAATTTCTGGTGAAGATGCTGTGAGGATTGTGGAAATTATAACAAAGGATTTGGAATATTACACAAATTTAGTTGATGAAACAGCAGCAGAGCCTGAATGGATTGCCTATGGGTAAAACACCATCAAACGGCATTGTATACTACAGGGAAATTGTTCATGAAAGGAAGAGTCAGTCAAAGTGGTAAACTTTATTGTCTTATTTTAAGATATCTTCACTCCCACCGTAACCTTTAGCAACCATCACCTTGATCCATCACTAGCCATCAGTATCAAGGGAAGAGCTTCCACCAGCAGAAAGATTATGACTCACTGAAGGCTCAGATGATGTTTGGCATGTTTTAGTAATAAAATATTTCTTAAGTAAGATGTGTTATGTGCATAGTTTTTTAGACATAATGAATACTTAATAGACTATGATAAATCTAAACATAACTTTCATATGCCCTGGAAAACCAAAAAATTCATGTGACTTGCTTTATTATGGTATTTACTTTATTGCGGTGGTTTTAAATCAAACCTCCAGTATCTCTGAGATATGCCTTAAAGGAATGATAATCAATAAATTAATAAGAAAAAAATCAGACAACCTGATTGAAAAAGAATGGACTAAAGACTAGGATAGGTCCTCTACAAAAGAAGACGTGCACATGGCCAATAAGCATATTGTTGGAAAGGTGCTCAAAATCCATTATTATTCTAGAAAGGCAAAATAACACCACAATGAAATACCATTACCCTCCCTACAAAATGGCTAAGATGAAACAGGTGGCTCTCAGACATTGTTGATGGAAGTGTAAACTGGCATCACCATTTAGGAAAACTGGCTGTATATATGAAATCTAATCTTCCATATATACTATGATTCAACAGTTCCAGTCCTGGGTACATACCCTCCAAAAATGAATGTTTTTGTTTATCAATATTCACAGAAGCTTTAATGATAATCTCAAACAGAAAACAATTAAAAGTGTCTTTTAACGGTAGACTAGATAAGTTGTAGTGTACTATTTATTCAATAAAATACTACACAGCAATAGAGAAAAATCATCTAATACTATCTTCAGGCACATGGATGAATTTCACAGGTAAGAAAGAAAGCAAACATAGAGTATGTACTATAGAATTACACTTACATGAAACTACAACAGGAAAACCTGATCTGTGATAACATGGCCAATGTAGTGATTATCTTAGGGGCTGATAATTGACTAAGAGGAGCCATAAAAGCCTAGGATTTTGGGAAATGACTCATCTTGATCTACTTGTGGTTATGTGGTATGTACTTTTATTAAGTTGTGTGCTTAATATATGTGCATTTTATTGTATATGTATTATGTCAATGAAAAATAGAAAAGGAGGTTGGGGTTGACTGAAAAGGTGAAGGGATTGAGCAAAAAAAAACCCCAAAAAACAAAAAAACAACACAACTCATAGACACAAGCAACAGTATAGTGATTACAAGAAGGAAAGGAGGGTGGAGGAAGGTAGAGGAGGGGAAAGGGGGAATAAATGTTGATGAAACGAGACTTGACTGAGGTTGGTGAGCACACAATACAATATACAGATGATGTTAGAAAAAATGTTTTTAATATTATGAAATATCTCCATTTACAGAGGAAGCATTTTGTAAGGCTATAGCTGGCATTGATAGTAACTCTTCTTATGGATCTGAGCCTACTAAATTGTAGATGATACGTAATATGCTTGTATAATAGGTAATTGGTGCCATGAGAGTAAAAAGTCATCCAGATCTAAGGGTTCTAAATCTAATGCTGACTCCAGGTCTCCATGCTCTTTCTCTGTGGAAGTAGGAATAGTGTTTAACAACATTTTTTTTAATTGATTTTTTAGAGAGAAGAGAGAGGGAAGGAGGAGTGAAGATACTTTTTCCATAGATTTTTAGAGAGTGGAAGGAAGGGGGGATGAGGGGGGAGAGAGAGAGGAAGAGAGAAAGAGAAAGAAAAAAACAAAACATTGATTGGTTGCCTCCTACTTGCTCACCAGGGGCCGGGATTGAACTAGAGATCCGAGGCCAGTGCTCTAATCACTGAGTTAAACTGTCTAGGCAGGGATCTATTTCTTAATATGGTGTAGAATGAAGACATCTTCACAAAGGTCCATTTAGCTTTGACTTCAGGAATTGTGGTGGGGTGGTGCTATGACAACTCTGTTTCCGGAGATTTGCCAGGTGCTGGTGCAATAGGTTCAACTGAGGCTGGGTCCTCTTGAGCCCACATCAATTCAACATGCCTGAAGCTTTGTAGCAATCCTACAATTTCATGTTTAGATGCTCAGATGTCTTAATTTTTGTTGTAGCATTATAATACTTCAGTTTTATTAACTCCTCAATAGATGATCTGAACAATTAAAATGTATGTAAGGTATAAGGAATCACAATACAGTAGCATCTATACACTCACCATGGCGTTTATGATAAAGGACTTCACTGATATGCCCTTGAAGTCCCCCTATGACTCCTCTGCATCCTATTTCTTCCTTCCCTTTTCACAGTTAGACATTTCCATGAATTTGGGATTTATCATTTCCTTGCCTTTTTTTATTCTTTAATATGTACATTTATATCCCCAAACAGCGTACTGTTTTACTTGGAATTACACTGTGTGTTCTTTGAACCTATGTTTTCATTCAATGTGATGGTCCTGAGATTCATGCTTTATTATTTTGTGTAGCTGTAATCCATGTTTGTGTGAATATAGGATCCCATTATGTGAACATGCAGTAATTTCTGTATCTCTTCTGATACTGGACATTTGGGTTGTTTCCAGATGCTTGTTATTACAAGCAATGCTGATAAGAACACTTACCTATAATATTGACATTTAATTGTATAGCTTAAAAAGAGTTAAGTATTGGATTTTGGAGGAAATCACGCTTATGATAGGAAAGGGCATATTTTCCCCTATTCCTACAAGGAAATATCCTCAAGTAGGAGAACTAAGCACAATGTGAACAATCTAGTCTTTTTTCTGCAGATTTACTAGTAGGAGTTATTCCCTATATTGAAATAGTGTAAGGTGGTACAGTATCAGTCTTTGTTTGACCATTCAGACAAAGATGATGTTCTGTAAACATACTAAAATCTCTTTAAAAAGAAATCAGTAAAAGAGGCTTTGAGACTTATGTGTTACACAGCCTGAGAGCTGTCACTGAGTCCTCAGTTTGAAGCATGACATTGTGCAGTAGTATGTTCCTGGAGGGAAAGTATAAAACAGAATCAAGAGTCTGTTAAAAATGTAACATCCAGCTGCAGTGACATGGAACTAAAGACTCACCGGACACAGATCCACTTTCTGGGAGATAGGGGACTGGCCACAAATGGTACATGAGGCTTCATTCAGATTGTGTATGAGCCCATGAGAATATTGAATGGCAGGGCAGGTCAGCAGTTGCAAACCCTGGGCATGCAGCCTGTGCACATAACTTTGACAACACAACCTCCCTGAGCCTGTAGTGGGTGTACCCTAATAGAGCACACCAAGGCAGAAGATGGTCTAAAGAAAGGATGGCCATCCTTCAGGATCCACTATCAACACCCCTGAGGCAGGATGCAGCCATGTGGCTGGGCTTCAGGCTGGCTGTGTGTCTGAAGAGCAGGACCCTAAACAGTGACACTGTTTAACAGAGGTCTGATTGCTGACAGAACAAATTTTGCCGTGTGTTCTGTGTGGAGGAGATGATCTCCTCATTGTCCTTGGCCAGACCCATGAATTGGATTCTGGAAAGGTATTTATACATTTGCAAATATATATAAACTAGGAACCCAGTGTGGGAAATCACGTGAGATCCAGACCCGCGGAAATTGTGCGAGACCTGGGACCCCAGACCCCGCTGCGCCATGGGACTCCCCCGAGTCCCACAGCCGCAGAACCCAGAGTCAAGTTCCTGCTCACCTACATGCGCCTCACCACCTACGCAGCAGCCCCTCTACCCATGCATGCCTCACTGCATGCGCAGTCTCCTGGTGACTGGTCTTTGGTCATTAAGGCATTAGGGCCATTGGGTTTTTATAATATAGATTAGAAGCCCACTGCACGAAATTCGTACATGGTGGTAGGGTCCCTAAGCCTGGCTGGCGATTAGGGCTGATTGGGGCCTTCCTTCCCCGGCTGCCAGCTACTGGCCAGGGCCTTCCTTCATTATGTGCCACCCCCTGGTAGTCAATGCATATCATAGAAAGTGGTCAAACTCCTGGTTGGTTGAATTCCCAAGAGGAAAATTTGCATATTAGCCTTTTATTATGTAGGATAATCTGCCCCTCATGAAAACAAACTTCAGTTAGGAAACAGTGGTCACAGTGAAATACTAAGAATAGAACAATGGTCCCAGACTTTTGATTTAATTGGTTAGAGCATTGTCCCATACACCAAAAAGGCATATATCTAGGTTGTAGGTTTGAGCTCCAGTTGGGGAGCATTCGGGAGGCAACCAATCAATGTTTCTCACCTCTCTCTCTGTCTTCCCCTTCTCTCCCTGTCCCCTTTTCTCACTAAAACCAATAAATATATCCCTGGGTGAAGGTTTAAATAAATAAATAACTAAAAAATAGAGCAATGCAACATTTTTAGTTTTCTATTCTTTACCAGTCTCATCACATTTTTCTTTTATTGTCAGAATGCTTACAATACTAATAATGTGCTAGAACCAATAATATAGAATGCCTTAACTTTTAAAATGTATTATAACCACTTTACTGTATACCATTTTCAACTTTTCTTCTGTATGGATTTCTTTCACACAATTTTATATTCATCTTAGTCTCTGCCAAGAGTCTAGCACAGTAGAGGCCAATTGCCTCCTTATAAATGTTCAATACACAATCATTTGACTGAACTCTAGGGCTTCAGCTGTCATTGTGTGGGAATCTCAAGATAAGACAATTTCCACCAGCTTATCTATCCTTAGCAGGTTCATGTAGTCATCTAATTCCAACAAGGTGAAGATATTCTGTTAGTTAGATCAGCAAGATGTCATTTCTTTTACCTTTTTTTTTTTTTCTTGGAGTTTGCCACCTACCTGGCTTTTCATCCAATTTCCTGTTTTGCTGAGTTCATTGAGTTATATACACATACTACACATACATGTGCCACTTTTTCTGAATCCAGAAAGAGATGCTCCACAATGAGTTAGATGAATTAAAAGCATAAAGTTGGAAAGGTAATAATAATAGATATAGTATATTGGTGAAAAAGGAATACACATATGGAATCTGAAGGGCTACACCAGTACAGGCAGAACTGTAGATAGAAAAGGTAGGGAAATACAGGCAGAGACAATATAAAGAAGAAATAAGAGATTACACACATAGTGATAGAGTCCCCAAAACACCCAGAAAGCAGTAAGTTCTGAGTAATGTCAACATTTTGCTATTTGAAGAAGACATGTTTCACATAATTTGTTTCGTATTTCATGAAAAAAATATGCCACTTTGTGTGCATTGTTACATTTATATAGCTATCAAAATTTTTTTCTTAAAAAATGAAGTATAATTGACATTAACTTATATTGGCTTCAGCTGTACAACATAATAATTCAGTATTTATATTGCAAAATGATCACAGTAAGTTTCATTAGCATCCATCATATTCATAATTATAAAAATTCTTGATTCACATTTGGGGACCTGTATAATCTGAAGGATCTTGTGATTTTTGGCCTTCCAAAAGTGTGAATATTTAAAAATATAAATTACTTTATGAGATTTGATTTTTGAGTCCTGCCATTCATAATTTATTAAAGAAATGTTGGATTTTCCAATACAGAATCAGAGAAAATCATTTTGTTGTAAAAAATAAATTGGTAGCCCAGCCAACATATCTCAGTGGTTGAGCCTTAACTTATGAACCAGGAAGTCATGGTTTGATTCCCAGTCTGGGCACATGCCCAGGTTGTGGGCTCAATGTGGGGGTCCATGCAGGTGGCAGCCAATCGGTGATTCTCTCATATCATTGATGTTTTTGTCCCACTGTCTCCCTTTCTCTATGAAATCAATAAAAGTATATTGTTAAAAAATTAAATAAATTAGTAAAGTGCAAATAGGCACATTTTGAATTCTTGCCCTTTCAGCTTTTATTCTATGTTTTTGTTTTGTTTTTTTAAGTTACATATTCTTGGCTTAGTATAGTAATGAATAAAGTAATGGGTTTTCCATTACACTATTAAGATTATCAGATGGGATTAGTCTGTTGCCATCTGTTGGTGATTGATAGTTATTTTTGACAAAATAATTACTGCTATATATTTTATTTATATGTATTTAATAATTGTATCAACTAGTGTATTTAAAAAAAAAGCATTTTTAAAAATTACCTACTTGACAAACAGGGGAAATTGGAGATTTTGGCCTTCTTGATTTAATAGTTTTATTGACTAAGGTAGTACTGAAATACTTTTGCCTTTGACTAATTTTTATTTTATTTATTTTTTGTCAGAGCTCCACCTCAGATAAGGCGTCCCAATCGAGAACTAAAACCTCTGAGGAAAGAAATGCCAGGAGCAGGAGCCCGGGGACCTGTAGGTCGAGCACATCCTATATCGAAGAGTGAGAAGCCCTCTACAAGTAGGGACAAGGATTGTAGAGCAAGAGGGAGAGATGACAAGGCAAGGCTATCTCTTTGGAACTCATTCACTTGAAACCCATGACTTTTGGTCCATAGTGTAATTTTTGTTAGTTTTTCAGAATATTGTGGTTTTGATAAGAAGAGATTTAAAAAGGTGTATATTAAAACACTAAATGGCCTTTAGTGTTCTGCATTGCCAATAACCTTAGATATGTATTTAAAACACACACACACAAATATTAAGGAAAATGGGTCTTTTGTAGAAATATTCAAGATAAAGTTTAAAACTTAAAAAGCATATTTAAACAATTCTGAATTAAAGTGAAGAATAAGTGAAAGCAATTGTAGGGAACAGACGTATAGGGAAGGAAACGTATATATATATATATATATACATATATATGTATATATATATATATATATAGAGAGAGAGAGAGAGAGAGAGAGAGTAGCAAAAGTAGGTTTATAGTTGCTTATATGGAAAATAATACAATAATAGATAAATAATAATACAAAAATAAACTGTTTTCTGTACTTAGAACTGTAAAGCTACTTTTACCCCATCCTGTAGTCACAGAATAAAATGATGGATATAATTTACTACAGCTAAAAATAAAAAAAATAAAATTTAACTCTAAATTTGTTTTAAATGAGGAAATTCCCCTTGATTAAGGTTCACTGTATATATTTACTTTATCTGGAAAAATTGATCAGTGGATAAACATAGTATTGGGTGGAAATTCTGTATTGCCCTTAAAATGGACTTCAGGAAATGGGCTAAAGATAATACTACAGAGTAAGGAGCAAGCCAGGATGACCTGATATATCTCTTAGCCTTAATTTTATTTATTTTTTAAATGTAATAAATCTTTATTGTTCAGATTATTACAATTGTTCCTCTTCTCCCCCCTCCCCCCTCCCCCAATAGCTCCCCTCCAAATGGTTTCAACACCTCCCTCTGCCCTTACCTCCTCCCACTGTCCTCAGTCATAGGTGTACAATTTTTGGCTAGTCTCTTCCTGTACCCCTCATAATTATTTCCCCTCCCTTACTATGCCCCCGATTCTATTATATTCACCAGTTGATTCTGTTCATCAGATTTTTATTCACTTGATTTTTAGATTCACTTGTTGATAGACATGTATTTGTTGTTCATAATTTTTATCTTTACCTTCTTCTTCTTTTTTTTTTTTAAATAAAGGTCTCACACATTTATTACTGAACCATTCTACTATTGCAGGGGGGAAAAAATCAACAGAGCAAAATCACAAGTCCATTAATTCTCCAATTAAAATGCCCCAACTGTCCAGACATCTTGTCAATCATTTAAAGGTGTAGGCAACCTGGAAACAGCATAAATGTGAGCCATCTCTCATGTGTGATTTCTCATAGGCCCAGTTTGGTTCTTCTCCAATGTCTCCTCTTTGAGTTTTACCTGATTTTATTACCAGTTTTCATCCGAATCCATTGGGGAATGGGCCAATTCTGCTTTTGTTTTTTGGCCAGGAACCTCTTGATTCTGAAAGTCTTGTGGGAAGACATAGTGTAGGAGAAGCGAACGCACGCATCTCAGTGGCGGCGAAAGAGAGTCTTCCTCTTCTTAAAGAATACCTTTCAGCATTTCCTATAATAGTACTGGTTTGGTGTTGATGAACTCCTTTAGCTTTTTCTTATCTGTGAAGCTCTTCATCTGCCCTTCAATTCTGAATGTTAGCTTTGCTGGGTAGAGTAATCTTAGTTGTAGGTTTTTGCTATTCATCACTTTGAATATTTCTTGCCATTCCTGTCTGGCCTGTATAGTTTCTGTTGAGAAATCAGCTGACAGTCATTTGGGTGCTCCCTTTTAGGTAATTAATGGTTTTTCTCTTGCTGCTTTTAATATTTTTTTGTCTTTTGCTCTTGGTATTTTAATTATGATGTGTCTTAGTGTGGTCCTCTTTGAATAACTTTTGTTTGGGGTTCTTTGCGCTTCCTAGACTTTTAAGTCCATTTCTTTCACCAGGTAGGGGAAGTTTTCAGTCATTATTTCTTCAAATAGGTTATCCGTATCTTGCTCTCTCTCCTTCTGGCACCCCCATAGTTCTGATGTTAGTATGCTTGAAGTTGTCCCAGAGGCTCCATATACTATCTTCACATTTTTGGATTCTTTTTTCTTTTTTCTTTTCCAGTTGAATGTTTTATGCTTCTTTGTATTTCAAATCTTTGACTTGATTCTTGCGTTTCTCTAGTCTGCTGTTAGGTCTCTGTATAATATTTTTTATTTCAGTCAGTGTATGTTTAAATTCTAGTTGGTCCTTTTTCATATCCTCGAGGGTGTGATTAAATTTATCGGCCTTTTCTAGGAAATTCTTGAAAAAACCTTATAACTGTGGTTTTGAACTCTATATCCAGTCATTTGATTTCCTCCATTTCTTTCATTTGTCATCTGTTTCTTTGTCTCCACATTTTTACTGCTTCCCTGAGTTGGTAGAGTAGCTTTGTGTGCTAGGTGTCCTATAAGGCCCAGTGGCTTAGACACCCCCAGTTCCCTGAGGTGGACACTTTTGGTGCACCCCTTTGTGGACTGTTTGCACAGCTTTGTTGTAGTTAAGTCTTTTTTAAAAATATATATATTTTATTGATTTTTTTACAGAGAGGAAGGGAGAGGGATAGAGAGTTAGAAACATCGATGAGAGAGAGACATTGATCAGCTGCATGCTCCACACTGGAGATGTGCCCGCAACTAAGGTACATGCCTTTGACCGGAATTGAACCTGGAACTTTTCAGTCCGCAGGCTGACACTCTATCCACTGAGCCAAACCAGTTTGGGCAGTAGTTAAGTCTTTATTGTTGTTGGTATCACTGGGAGGAATTGACCTCCAGGCCTATTGGCTGTGAGGATCAGCTGTGTCTACTCTGGGAGAATTTCCATGTTGGAAACAGCATTATGAGACAGGACTTGCAAAATTGCAGAAGCCTCTGTGCTCAGCTTGGATGGGGCGGAATCTCAGGGCAGAACAGACAGCCTTGGCTTCCTGTCATCCCTGCCATATGAGGTCCCTGAGTCTCAGCGTCCCTCAGTAATAGCTACAGGCACCTCTGAGAGAAAGTCGCCTTTGTGTTTTGCCCACTGCCAAACAGTCCAGTTTCTCTCTGGAGTTTGAATTCCCAGAAACTCTCTCAGAACTGGAGTTCATCACAGTCAGGAGCTTCTGTCTCCATCCTGCTTTAGAAAGCCAGCCACACACTCAGCCTCCCATGCACTCAGCAGTCAGTCCTTTCTGCGCGCATGCATTCCAGTGTGGCTCCCCTGAGTCTCAGTGTGCTTTCTCTTTTCCTGACAGTCCAGATTTTCCCTGAATAGGTCTGGGTTCCCAGAGTCTCAGCCGGAACTGGAGTTCAGCACAGTTGGGAGCTTACATCTCCCTCCCACATCCTCCTCCTACTTACTTAGCTGCCTGTCCTCTCCACCTACATATCTCCATACCTCAGCCTTTTGTGGCTCCTCTGAGTCTCAGTGTGCTTTCCTCTTTCCTTCTAGTTGTAGAATTTCCATGCAGCCAGCTTTCCTGTGGTTCTGGATGGTGTCTGTTTTGTCTTTTAGTTGTAGTTTTGATATTGTTGTGCAAGGCAGTAGTTTAGGTGTTTACCTATGCCGCCATCTTGGTTTCTCCTCTTAGCCTTAATTTTAATGAAAAGACAAAAATAAATCTTTAATGATAGTATTGCCTATTTTTTAAAAAACCTTTATTGTTAAGAGTATTACAGATATCCCCCATTTTCTCTCCCATAATGCCCCCTTCAACCCAGATCCTACCCCACCGCAGGCCTTCACCACCCCATTGTCTGTGTCCATGGGTAATGCATATATGCATGTAAGTTTTTGGTAATCTCTTCTTGGTCCCCCTTTTTCGTTACACCTGAGATGGGTCAGACTGCTCTATGTTTCCATGATTCTATTTTATTCAACAGTTTATTTTGTTCATTAGATTCCTTGTTTGTTTATTTTGCTTTTTAGATTCAGTAATTGATAAGTATATTTTTTAAAATGTAATAAATCTTTATTGTTCAGATTATTGCAATTGTTTTTCTTTTTTCCACCCCATAGCTCCCCTCCACCCAGTTCGCACCTCACCCTCTGCCCTTACCTCCCCACCCCCAGTTGTCCTCATCCATAGGTGTACAATTTTTGTCCAGTCTCTTCCCGTACCCCCCTTAACATTTTCCCCCTGAGAATTGTCAGTCAATCCTTTCTATGCCCCTGATTCTATTATATTCACCAGTTTATTCTGTTCATCAGATTTTTATTTAATTTTTAGATTCACTTGTTGATAGACATGTATTTTTTGTTCATAATTTTTATCTTTACCTTTTTCTTCTTCTTCTTCTAGTTAAAGCATACCTTTAGTCATTTCTTATAATACTGGTTTGGTGTTGATGAACTTATTTAGTTTTTTCTTCTCTGTGCAGCTCTTTATCTGCCCTTCAATTCTGAATGATAGCTTTGCTGGGTAGAGTAATCTTGGTTATAGGTTCTTGCTATTCATCACTTTGAATATTTCTTGCCATTCCCGTCTGGCCTGCATAGTTTCTGTTGAGAAATCAGCTAACATTCATATGGGTACTCCCTTGTGGGTAATTAACTGTTTTTCTCTTGCTGCTTTTAATATTCTCTCTTTGTCTTTTGCTCTTGGTATTTTAGTTATGATGTATGTTGGTGTGGTCCTCTTTGGATTCCTTTTGTTTGGATTTCTGTGTGCTTCCTGGACTTGTAAGTCTATTTCTTTCACCAGGTAGAGGAAGTTTTCAGTCAGTTTCTTCAAATAGGTTTTCAGTATCTTGCTCTCTCTCTTCTGGCAATCCCACAATTCTGATGTTGGTACGCTTGAAATTGTCCCAGAGGCTCCTTACACTACCTTCAAATTTTTGGATTCTTTTTTCTCTTTGCTTTTCCAATTGAGTGTTTTCTTTTATTATTATTTTTATTTATTTTTTATAAATATTTATTGTTCAGTTTATTAGAGATGTTCTTATTTTCCCCCCCTATAGCTTCCCTCCACCTGATTCCCCACCCCCCACCCTATGTCCTTACCTCCACCACTCTCCTCATCAATAGGTGTAAGATTTTTGTCAAATCTCTTCCCACAACCTTCACACCCCACTCCCCTTGAGAATCGTTAGTCCATTCCCTTCCTATGACCCCAATTCTATTATATTCACCAGTTTATTCTGTTCATCGAATTTTTTATTTGCTTGATTTTTAGATTCACTTGTTGATTGATATGTATTTGTTATCATTTTGTTGTTCATAATTTTTATCTTTACCTTTTTTTCTTCCTCTTCTTAAAGAATATCCTTCAGTATTTCATATAATTATGGTTTGATGGTGATGAACTCCTTCAGCTTTTTCTTGTCGGTAAAGCTCTTTATCTTACCTTCAATTCTGAATGATAGCTTTGCTCAGTAGAGTAATCTTGGTTGTAGATTCTTGCTA
The DNA here is from genome assembly GCA_004026805.1 of Lasiurus borealis. Lineage (NCBI taxonomy): Eukaryota > Metazoa > Chordata > Mammalia > Chiroptera > Vespertilionidae > Lasiurus > Lasiurus borealis. The sequence continues at coordinate 17,484 of PVJN01031376.1, forward strand.
TTCATCACTTTACATATTTCCTGCCACTCCCTTCTGGTCTGCATAGATGCTGTTGAGAAATCAGCTGACAGTCATATGGGTAATCCCTTGTAGGTAACTAACTGTTTTTCTCTTGCTGCTTTCAAGATTCTCCCTTTATCTTTTGCCCTTGGCATTTTAATTCTGTGTCTTAGTTTGGTCCTCTTGGGATTCCTTTTGTTTGGGTTTCTGTGTGCTTCCTGGACTTACAAGTCCATTTCTTTCACCAGGTAGAGAAAGTTTTCAGTCATTATTTCTTCAAATAGGTTATCAGTATCTTGTTCTCTCTCTTCTTCTGGCACCCCCATAATTCTGATGCTGGTATGGTTAAAGTTGTCCCAGGGGCTTCTTACACTATCTTCACATTTTTGGACTCTTTTTTTCTTTTTGTTTTTCTGGTTGGATGTTTTTAGCTTCCTCATATTTCAGATCTTTGATCCAATTCTTGGGGTCCTCTAGTCTGCTGTTGGATTTCTACATATTATTCTTCATTTCAGATAGTGTATGCTTAATTTCTGACTGGTCCTTTTCCATTTTTTTGGCATTATCATTAAGATCCTTGAAGGTCTCACTAAGTTTCTCAGAGGTCTCAGTAAGTTTCTCGGCAGTTTGTAGAAGATTCTTGAGTAACCTTATAAATGTGGTTTTGAACTCTATGTTTAGTCGTTTGCTTTCCTCCATTTCTTTCATTCGTGACATGTTTCTTTGTCTCCTCATTTTGGGTGTTTCCCTGTGTTGATGGAGTGACTTTGTGTGCTAGTTGTCCTTTAGGGCCTAGTAGCTCTGCCTCCCCAATCACCTGAGGTGGACTCTTGGTGCACCCTTTTATGGGCTGGGTTCACAGGCTGGTTGTAGTTAAGCCTTGATTGCTATTGATACACTGGGAGGAATTGACCTCCAGGCCAATTGACTGTGAGGATTAGCTGTATCTATTAATGGAATATTTGCTGTGCTGAGACAACCCTATGGGGCAGGAATTGCTTCAGTGAGGCTTTGGTGCTCACCAAGTCTATCTCTTGAGTGTGTCACTTATGTATGTGAGAAGTTGAAATCTGGTGTTGTCTCACAATGACCTCTATGTACACTGGTTCCTGGATCTCCAAAGAGGTGCAAGTCAGCTAGTGTCTGAGGCCACCCAGCAGGAGCTACAGGGAGATTTGAAGATTTCTTCTCTTTGCTTGGGGTTTGGAAGTTTTGAAGTTGTCTGACCCAGTTGCAATTTGTTAGGTTAAGCTGCTAGAGGGCAGGCGATTCATATGCAAAATCCACTGCAGCTGGGTGGGTTTGTAAATTGGGCGGGGCAGGTCTTAGGTGATCTCTAGGGCATGGCAAACAGGATGGCTGCCAGTCAGCCCTCTCTGCCGCATTCTCTTCAGTGTCCCACGTCCCTTGCTCCGGCGCAGTAAACATTGATTTCTGTGTGCACCTCTGGGAGAGAGCCAACCTCCCTTTCTGACCTGATGGCAGATAGTCCAGTTTTTCCCTGTATGAGTCTGGGTCCCCAGAATCTCACCAGAAACTGGAGTTCGGTGTGTTGGGAACTTGTAACTCCTTCCAAATTGAAAACAACAGCCCATGCCAGCCTGATTTGCACGTCTCTGTATCTCTGCCTTTCTGAGCCTTTGCACATCCTACCAGATCTCAATGCACTTTTTTCTTTTCTTCTGGTTGCAGAATTTCCATTCCACCAGCTTTCCCATGGTTCTGGGGGTTAGTTGTTTTGTTTTTCATTTGTAGTTTTAGTGTGGTTGCGGGAGGCAGCATGTATAGGTGTATACCGTATGCCACCATCTTGGTTCTCTCCAGTTGAGTGTTTTCTGCTTCTTAGGTCTCTGTATAATATTTTTTACTTCAGTCAGTGTATATTTCATTTCTAGTTGGTTCTTTTTCATATCCTCGGGGGTCTCATTAAATTTATCGACCTTTTCTAGGAATTCTTGAAAAACTTTATAACTGTGGTTTTAAACTCTATATCCAGTCATTTGTTTTTCTCCATTTCTTTCCTTTGTGATCTATTCCTTTGTCTCCGCATTTTCTCTGTTTCCCTGAGTTGGTAGAGTAGCTTTGTGTGCTAGTTATCCTATATGGCCCAGTAGCTCTGCCTCTCCAGTTACCTGATGTGGACAATCTTTGGTGTACCCCTTTGTGGACTGTGTGTACAGCTTTGTTGTAGTTAAGTCTTGATTGTTGTAGGTATCACTGGGAGACCTCCAGGCCAATTGACTGTGAGGATCAACTGTGTCTGTGCCAGGAGAACTTCTGTGCTGGAGTCAGCCTTATTAGACAAGACTTACAAAACTACAAAACCCTCTGTGTTCAGCTTGGATGGGACAGGGTCTCTGGGCTGAGCAGACAGCCTTGGCTTCCAGTCAGCCCTGCCCTATGAGGCCCCTGAGTATGTGTCCCTCAGTAATTGCTGTAGCCCTCTCTGTGCACACACATGTGTGCCTCCAGCTCTCTGCTTTTCGTGGCTCCCCGTGTTTCTGTGCACTCCAGGGACCCATATGACGCTGGCTTCCCAGGATCTTCCCCGAAACTGGGGTTCAGTGCATTCGGAACTAGAGTTCAATGCAGTTTGGAGATTCCATCTTTCATTCAGGAGTCAGTCCTCTGTGTCAGCACTTGTGTGCGTGCCTCCAGACCTCTACCTTTCGCAGCTCCCCTAAGTTTCTATGCATCCCTCCCTTTTCACGACAGTCCAGACTCCCCCCATATGAGTCTTTCCTGGAACGGGGGTTTAGTGCAGTCGGGAGTTTCCATCTGCCTCCCACTAGAGGAAGCCAGCCAGGCACTCCACCGCCCGTCCTCTCCACGTGTGTATCGCTATACCTCAGCTTTTTGCAGCTCCTCTGGGTCTCTGTGAGCCCCTCTCTTTTCTTCTAGTTGTAGAATTTCCACACAGCCAGCTTTCCTGTGGTTCTGGATGATGTCCGTTCTGTCTTTTAGCTATAATTTTGAAATTGTTGTGCAAGGCAGCAGTTTTGGTGTTCACCTATGCTGCCATCTTGGTTTCTCGATAGGTATGTATTTATTGCCCTTTTATTGTTCATACTTTTTAACATGTTTTTTCTTTAAAACTTTTTTTTTGTTATTAATCCTCACCATTGATTTATTTAGAGAGAGTGGGAGGGGGAGAGATAGAGAAAGAAACATCAATGTAAAAGAGACTGGTTGCTGCCTGCAAGGGCCAGGAATCTAGCCTGCAAGCAATGTTCGTGCTAGAATTGAATCTGTGACCATTCAGTCTGTGGTCTGGCACTGTAACCACTACACAAAATCAACTAGGCCACTTCTTCTTCTTAAAAAATCCCTTCAACATTTCATATAATATTGGTTTGGTGGTGATGAACTCCTTTAGCTTTTTTTTTTCTGGAAAGCTCTTTATTTGACATTCAGTTATAAATAATAAGTTTACCAGGTAGTCTAATCTTGGTTGTAGGACTTTGCTTTTCATCATTGAACAGTTCTTGTCACTCCCTTCTGGCCTGCAAAGTTTCTGTTTAGAAATCAGCTGACAGTTCTATGGGTAGTCCCTTGTAGGTTAGTAACTCCTTTTCTCTTGCTGCTTTTAAGATTCTCTCTTTGTCTTTAATCTTTGGCATTTTAATTATGATGTGTTGGTGTGGATCTCTTTGGGTTCATCTTGTTGGAACTCTGTCTGCTTTCTGGACTTGTTAGTCTATATCATTCATCAGGTATGGGAAGTTTTCTATCATTATTTCTTCAAATAGGTTTTCAATTTCTTTCTCCCTCTCATCCTTCTGATGTGAATGATGGAACTATTGAAGTTGTTCCAGAGGCTGCTTACTGTATCCTCATATTTTGGTGTTCTTTTCTCTTTTTGCTATTTTGATTGTGTGTGTGTATGTGTGTTTATGTTTTGTTTGTTTGTTTGTTTTGCCTTCTCATATTCCAGACTGCTGAATTGATTTTTGGTGTCTACTACTCTACTATTGATTCCCTGTAAATTATTCTTCATTTCAGTTATTGTATCCTTAATTGCTGATTGGCCTTTATTCATGTCTTTGATGTTCTCACTAAGTTCCTTGAAATTTTCACAATATTCTTGAAACTCTCAGTAAATTCCTTGAATATCCTTATAACCATAATTTTGAACTCTATATGTAGTATTTTGCTTGCTTCCATTTCATTTATTTGTTTTTCTGGAGATTTCTTCTGTTCCTTCATTGTGACGTATTTCTTTGTCTCTGAATTTTGCCTACTTTCCTGTATTTCTTTATGTATATTAGGTAGAGCTGCTACATCTCCTGGAATTGGTAGAGTGGCTTTGTGTAGAAGGTGTCCTGTTGGGCCAGGTAGATCAGCCGCCTCAATCACCTGAGCTGGGCCCTCTAGGTACACCATTGTGTGGACTGTCCTGTTGTAGTTAAGCTTTGATTGCTGTTGGCATCACTGGGAGGAATTGACGCCCATGCAATTGGCTAGAAAGACCAGCTGCAACTACAGTGGAAGAGAGGCTATGCAGGAGACATCCTTATGGAGCAGGACTTGCTTCAGTAGGTTTTTGATGTTAAGGTTTGATCCATCTATTCCCACCTTGCTGAGAGTTTTTATCAAGAAAGGGTGCTGGATTTTGTCAAATGCTTTTTCTGCATCAATTGATATGAGTATGTGATTTTTATCTCTCAATTTGTTTATAAGATGTATCACGTTTATTGATTTGCAGATATTGTACCATTCTTGCATTTCTGGGATGAATCCTACTTGGTCATGTTGTATGATCTTTCTAATGTACTGCTGGATCCAATTTGCTAGAATTTTGTTGAGGATTTTGGCATCGATGCTCATGAGGGATATTGGCCTGTAATTCTCTTTCATTGTGTTATCTTTATCTGATTTTGATATTAAGATAATGCTGGCTTTATAGAAGGAGCTTAGAAGATTTCCTCCTTCTTGAATTTTTTGGAATAGTCTGAGGAGGAAAGGTTTTAATTTTTCCTTGAATGTTTTGTAAAACATCCCTATTAAGGCATCTTGCTTTAGGCTTTGTTTGCTGGAAGCTTTTTGATGACTGCTTCAATTTCTTCCATAGTTATTGGACTATTGAGGTGTTTAGATTCTTCATGATTGAGTTTTGGAAGGTTATATTTTTCTATGAATATGTTCATTTCCTGCAGATTGTCCTTTTTTTTTTTTTGGAATAGAGTTGTTCATAGTGTTTTTTAACAATCCTTTGTATTTTGGGGTCTGTTGTTATTTCTCCTCTTTCCGTTCTGATTTTGTTTATTTGGGTCTTCTCTCTTTGCTTCTTGGTGAGCGTCGCTAGAGGTCCATCAATCTTGTTTATCCTTTGAAAGAAACAGCTCTTGGTTTTGTTGATCTTTATTACTTCTTTCCTTCTGCTTTCACAAGGCTTTTCTTGTTGCTCTTTCTAACTCTTTGAGTTTTAGGGTTAGCTGAGTTATCACCATTGTTTCTTTTTTTTTTTTTTTGCAGTAGGCTTGTAGAGCTATGAACTTCCCACTCAAGACTGCTTTCACAGTGTCCCATAGATTTTGCATTGTTGTGTTGTCATTGTCATTTGTTGCCATGATTATTTTTTTATATCTTTCTTGATATCTCTGGTAACCCAGTCATTGTTTAATAGCATACTGGAGGAATCCAAGATGGCAGCATAGGTAAACACCTACACTACTGCCTCGCACAACAATTTCAAAACTACAACTAAAAGACAGAATGGACATCATCCAGAACCACAGGAAAGCTGGCTGAGTGGAAGTTCTACAGCTAGAATGAAAGAGAGGGGCTCACGGAGACCCAGAGGAGCTGCAAAAAGCTGAGGTACAGAGATGCGCGCGTGGAGAGATCGGGTTCCAGAGTAACTGGCTGGCTTTCTCTGCAGGAGGGAGACGGATACTCTCAACAGCATTGAACCCCCTATCCTATGACACTAAACCCAAGATCCAGCCGAAACTCATACTGGGGGAGTTTGGACTGTGAAAAGGGAGAGGTACGCGGAAATTTAGGGGAGTCGCATGGGGTCAGAGGACTGTTGGCAGCAGCACTGCGCAGAGGACAGATTGCTGATTGTGCTGCTGGCTTTCACAAGTGGGCGGGGGGCAGACCCTCCCAATTGTGCCACTTCTGACTCTACTAAGCCCCTGTTTCGGGTGAATCCCTGGAGACCTAGACTCGTGTGGTCCTGGCACACAGGGGAGCTTGAAAGGCAGTCGTCTAGAGGCACTGCGGGCGGGTGCGAGTGCACAAGGACCGCTCCAGTGATTACCCAGTCACGTGAGACTCAGGGGCCTTGGAGGGCGGGGCTGACTGGAAGGCGGTCCTTTAAGCCCTGCGACTCCACCCATCCCAAGCTCAACAGAGGCTTCTTTGGTTTTGCAAGTCTGGTATCATAAGGCTGAATTCAACACAGAAGTTTCCCCGGCATAGTGAAAATGCTGAGACAAGGAAAGGGATCACAAACAAAAGACATGGAGGGAAAAAAACGACTGGATAGAGAGTTCAAAACCACGCTTATAAGGTTTTTCAAGAATATGCTAGAAAAAATGGATAAATTTATCAAGTCCCAAGAGGAGATGCAAAAGGACCAACTAGAGATGCAAAAGATCCAACTAGAGATGTTGGGTAAATTTAGCGAGTCCCAAAAGGAGATGAAAAAGGACCAAGTAGAGACACTGACTGAAATAAAAAAATATTATACAGAGTCATAACAGCAGACTAGAGGAAGGCAAGAATCAAGTCAAAAATTTGAAATATAAAGAAGCAAAAAACACTCAACTGGAAAAGCAAGAAGAGAAAAGAATCCAAAAATGTGAAGATAATGTAAGGAGCCTCTGGGACAGCTTCAAGCGTACCAACATCAGAATTGTGGGGGTACCAGAGGAAGAGAGAGAGCAAGATACTGAAAACCTATTTAAAGAAATAATGACTGAAAACTTTCCACATCTGGTAAAAGAAATAGACTTACAAGTCCAGGAAGCACACAGAACCCCAAATAAAAGGAATCCAAAGAGGATCACACCAAGACACATCATCATTAAAATACCAAGAGCAAAAATCAAAGAGAGAATATTAAAAGCAGCAAGAGAAAAACAGTTTATTACCTACAGGGGAGCACCCATATGACTGTCAGCTGATTTCTCAACAGAAACGATGCAGGCCAGACGGGAGTGGCAAGAAATATTCAACGTGATGAATAGCAAGAACCTACAACCAAGAATACTCTATCCAGCAAAGCCTATAATTCAGAATTGAAGGGCAGATATAGAGCTTTGCAGATAAGAAGAAGCTAAAGGAGTTCATCAACTCCAAACCAGTATTATATGAAATGCTGAAAGGTACTCTCTTAGAAGAGGAAAAAGAAAAAGGTAAAAGCCAAAAAATTATGAACAACAAATACATATCTATCAACAAGTGAACCTAAAAATTAAGTGAATTAAA